>JADRCD010233588.1:22088-33553 GCA_019843815.1 Montemys delectorum | reverse complement strand
CCTGTGTTAATACATCGTACAGTTGATATATGTTCAGAATTTCAACAAGCTTTGCCTTGAATTCTGAAAAAGAGGATTCTGAGATTGCACATTTATTAGCGATGATGGCGACCTTGGAAATGTGCTTGTAAGTTAAAGCTGATGATGCCCAGGCACATGTATCCAGTAAAATAGAAAAACTTTTTAGGCATTATAATATAAAACATAGTACAGACATATCTTACAGTCCTACAGGTTATACAGCTGTAAAGTATACAACTACACTTGAAAGGATCTCCCAGAGAGAGATTAAATGGTGCTTTATTGACTTTGCATTTTTAAAATATCGAGATAGATAACACAGCTACTGAAATACACTGGGTTTTAGAAAGGACTCTTATGTTAGATCAGCCTATGTATGTGATAACTTCAGAATGGAAGGAAGGAAATGTGTTACATTGGGGAAGAGGTTTGTCTTTGAACAGAAGAACAACTATTGATTCAATCAAAATTTAAAAAAATTAGATTTGATTAGAGGAGAAAACCTGAAAATCTTGGCTGCAGACATGAAGGAAAAAAAAAACAAGAATAACATCAAAACAGGTAACATGAACGCTCATCTCTGAACACAGCTCTGACTGGCTGAGGCATGAAATGTCTCCAGCCAGGACCTGAGTATGTATAGTCAATAAATCCTGTTGGCTACAGAGTCCTCAGGACTTACCAAGGTATCATTTCAAGTGGCATGGATGAAAATTTTTATTATGGTTTGGTTATATACTCTAAACTCACAAAAAAAAGGACAGATGCCTTACCTGCTCAAACAAAGCTGATCTCTACAACACTGTACATTTCATGTGTTAGTGCTAAAATGTGTATTACCTTTAAAAGCATATATGTTCACAGAACAACCAGACATCAATGAAATTAAAGCGGTCCTGACAAGATTCATTCTCTAGGATGCGTCAGACTGCCTCAAAACCTGCTTCCAGGACAGCTGATCCAGCCTCTCTCAATTAAGCCCTTTACGTTTACATCACACAGAGAGTGGACAGTAAATGTTACAGCTAGCTTTCTTAGACTGACCAATTTCCTGTGGACTCTCAACTGATGCCTTTGCCTGGAGACAACAGGAAGCAATTTTAATAGAAAGATGCCCCATTCCTAAAAAATGGAGTGGATGATTTTTTTGGTCATTCAATTGGTGATGGATGTTTGTTGGTCACTAGTTGTTAATGATCTTAGTCAGAGAGGGAACAAAGTATTAGAGCTTAGATTCAGGGATGTCCTTTTCTCTTTTTCTTCTATTCTTTTTCTCCAGTATCTAGCATTGGGAAGGAAAGGGGGAGAAGGATAAAAAGAAAAAAGGGGGGATATAGGAGTGATAGGATGAAAGGTTAGATTATTGAATGTACCTTAGAACTTAAGAATATCAACAAGCCAAATATTTTTACATTTGTATGGAATTTTGTGTATTTGATATGAATTTAAGGTTTTTTTTACAAATATATGTATATTTGTAAACATATATATTCGTATTTCAACTTTTGTTTAAGGTATTGTACCTATACAACTCATTTAAATATGCAATGTGAAGTTCTAGTCTTTGAAAGCTGCTATTGCAAACTGTACATGATTATTAAGAAATGCAAGTTACTCGTCAATAAAACCTTGTGGTCATACTAGGTTATAGTTTAGTCAATTAAAGGAATAAGGCTTATTTAGCTTCCTGTAGAAAATTTCAAAGTTAAACAGACAGTATCTAGAAACAAGCAACATTTGCCTATTCAGATGTACTATAGACAGGTAGATGGTCTTCAAAAACCTCAGAGAATGAGATATCATATCTATGGAATATGATATCTAAAGGTTTTTTTTTTTTTAATAAAAGACTTCACATGGTAGGGAAACATCTGCTCCAGGCAGCACCCCTAAAATACTTCAAAGAAGATGATGAGCATCAAAGAACTTCCTTATGGAGTTTGCTTCAAATGTTGCAAATCTGCCACTGCACAAAAAACTGCCCTTGACTGCTGACAATATGCTGTCCAAACTTGACAAATGGGATGGAAGGAAGTCAACTGCTGAACTTTGCTAAAACAAAGTAGGCAAGTCCTACAATATTACTGCTTCACAATAAAGCCTGTCAGATATTCTGGGCCAGAAGGCCAAAGATGATGATCCAACAACACAGAAAAACCTTGGGAAACTGTCCAGGTAGTCAGTAATCTCTTTCATTTCTATAATTTTGGAAGTTGCTTCCTCTACACTTCCTGCATACTCAGGTAATATTTATCCTTCTCAGGTCTCTGATGGGGATGAAGATTAGATAGTTATAGTTTCACACTTAAGCTTAAGTTGTTTAGGATTCCCCAACCAGACTTGGAGGAAGTCTATGTATGAAACTAAAGAGAGGTAATTACCAATGTGACAAGCATATATGAGTTTACACATTGTATTAAAGATTTAATTTTATGTGTAAGGCTATGTTGCTTGCATATATGTCTGTATATTATGTACATGCATTGCATGCAGAAGCCAGAAGTGGGCTTTAGAGTTACAGATGGTTGTTAAATACCATGTTAATGCTGAGAACAGAACCTCAGTATTCTGGAGGAGCAGTCAGTACTCTTGACTACTGGTCCATCTCTAACTTTCTAAATGTGTAGAGCAGGCTGTCTTTGACTCCTGATCTTTGTTCTCCCATCTCATTAGCATGATGTAACAATGAGCACTATTTCTTCAACTGAGGCTTCTTCCTCTCTGAGGACTCTATCTCGTTTCAAGTTAACACATAAAACCAGCTAATACTTTGACCAATAAGTCAAAAGAGGGATTTCCATCCCTAGTGCTGGCGTTTTTGTTAGATGGCCTTCAGTTTTTGAAGAAGCCTTAGCATCAACTTTTATGTATTACAGATATTGTAAAGTAGACAGTTAATAGTATGATGTTTTAAGATGTTTTAAGACTTTCTTACTGGTATCCTATGTGTATTTATTGACCTCTCCTAATTAAGAGTCCACATTCCCCATCAGATCACTTATATATTATATACTGCTATTCTCTGTTGCCTCCTGCCCCTCCTGGACCTTGGAAATGGTTCCTTTTAACTTTCCTGATTTCTGCAGTTAGTCCAGTGTATGTACTCACATCTGAACATCTGGAATTAGGAACTTCAGAGAGAACATATATTTCTCTTTCTTGCTCAATACAGTCACTCTTTCCTAGTTCTATTTACCTGTAAATTTCATTATTCATTTTTTCAGCTGAATAGCATTTCATTACATATATGTACCATATTTTCACTATCCATTTATCTATTGAAGGACACTTAGGATGTTGACATTTACTAACTATTATGAATAGCAATTATTGTGGCTGAGCAAGTATCTGTGAAGTAAGATAGAGGCTCTTTTGGACGGACATTTGCTAAGAATTGGTACAGCTGAGTCATATGGTAAGTGCCCTAGTTAGGGTTCGTATTGCTGTGATGAAATACCATGACCATAAAGCAAGTTGTGGAGGAAAGGGTTTCTGTTTCTGAGAGTTACACACTGTAGTCTGTGGGTCTGTGTGCTGGAGGTTTTCCATGGAGATCTCTGGCCCAGTTGGCCAGGTGTTGAGGGTTTGAGCAAAGAGGAGAGAGTGTAAGCAGGAAGGGGGAATCATCTCCGCTGCTGCCCTGTACTCCATCTCTGTCTTCACCATTGCGGTCTCAGTTGTGCTGAATAGGGCCAGACTGGGCCAACTAGCCAGCATGGAGTGCAGGGGGAGGGGGAGGGAGCTTCAGGTGGCGCTTCAGGATAGCAGACCTCTTCCCACAGTGTTACAGCTCTTATGACAGAAGCTCTCAGACAACAGAGTAGTTCTCACACACCTTTATCCTTCTGGATAGGATTCTTATATACAGTTTTGGGGTGGCTCAGGGTCTGACAGCAGGTACTTATTGGCTTGGTCTGAGGTCTGGGGAAACCTTATTTGCATGTGGGAGGGCTCGGTGCTGCGCCAGACCTCTCTATGGGGGGCTGTGGGAGGCTGTAGCTACTTGACAGGGCCCCAAGGGGCTTGGCCAAATGCCTGCCATTCCTTGCAGGCGACAGTCACCTGCTGGGTCAGCAGGGTTTTAAGCCTGAGCTTGACCAGGGAACAAGCTGCCTATCACAGCACTCCACCCCACAGTAGTCCACCATTCAAAGAAACCAGGACAGTAATTGAAGCAGGGCAAGAATTCTGGAGTCAGAAGCTGATGCAGAGCACCTGGGGGAGGGTAGTGCTACTCATTGGTCTATTCATAATTGCTTGCTTAGAGTGCTTTCTTATAGGACCTAGGACCACTATCCCAGGGATAGATCTAGGTTTGTATCAAGTTGGCATAAGACTGGTCTGGACAACTGCGCTGTTTCCTTTTTCATTCATTTCCAAGATCACACAGTAACATCAACATTACAATATAAAATATTTTATGAGCTTAAAAGTCCTACACTCAGGGATTAGGGAGATGGCTCAATGATTAAGAGCAGTGGCTGCTCTTCTAGAGGACCTGAGTTGAATTCACAGCACCCACATTACAGCTCATAACTGTAATTCCAGTTCCAGGGGATGAAACATCCTCACACAGACCTACAAAACACTGATGCACATAAAAATAACAATTTAGAAAGTCCCAGAGTCTTTACAAATTCAGATACTTTAGCATTCAGGGTCTTTAAAATCTAAGTCTCTCTTAAACCATAAAATCTTTAAAAATTTATTCTCTCAATTATGGGCTCCTATAAAATAAACAAGTTAAATATGGTTCTTCCTTTAAGAGGGAAGAGCCAGGGCACAGTCACAGTCCTAACAAAGCAAAACCAAACTCCAGAAGTGTAAATAACTTAACGTCTGATTATCTGGGATTCATTTACAATCTTTGGGTTCCTCAAAAAGGCTTATGACACTTCTCAGGCTCCTCCTTTTGCTAGGCTCAGGTAGCTCCACTCCGTGCCTGCTGCCTTCATTGGCAGTTGTCCCATGGTATTGGCACTTTGAAACTTCTGGTGCTGTCTGCTGCAACTGAGTTGCACTTTCACCAATAGTATCTCCTTGGTTGTCTTTATGATGTCAAGTCTCTACTTCTCTCCATGACCCCTTCAATCTGAGGCTTCAACAGCTACTGAGACTGCACCTTCTCTCCTGGCCTCTCACAGTGCCAAGCCTCAGCTGTTCTGCATGGCCTCTTCATGGCTGCAAAACAAGTACCACCTGGGTGACTCTTAAACTGCCAAGTGAGGCTGCCAGCATGAGGTACAAGCTGTGGTCACAATTTCTGTGTGCTCACTCTCCGGAAACACTCGATTTCACTTCCATGATGCCGGTCTCTTCTTAATTACTGCTAGTTTCTCAGCTCCAGCTAACTAACATTAATTGTATCAATAAAACGAAGGTTTCATTTTATCGGCTCTGGACTCTTGATAATCACAGGTGATTCTTCAGCTCCAACTGACCTAACACCCCAGGTTCTTAGTGGCCTGGTAGAGTCTTTTTTCTCCCTCTGAAACTCCACAAGCCATTCCTCTGTAAACTGTACTGCTTCCAACATCCTTATCTTCAAATCTCACAACAGCTCACTGAGCTCTGAATAGTCAATAGCTCTTTTAGGACAAAGTTCTGAATAGTCAATAGCTCTTTTAGGACAAAGTTCCAAAGTCCTTTCACACTCCTCCCCCGAGCAATATGGCCATATCTGTCACAGCAGTACTCTACAGTCCTAGTAGCAACTTCTGTCTTAAGGTTACAGTTCCTGTAGTGAAGCACTATGTCCAAAAGCAAACTGGGAAAGAAAGGGTTTATTTGGCTTACAATTCCATATCACTGTTCATTATTGAAGAAAGTCAAGATACGAACTCAAACAGTGCTGGAGTAGATGCAAAAGCCATGGAGGAGTGCTCCTTACTGGCTTGTTTAACATGGCTTGCTCAGCCTGTTTTCATATAGAACATGGGACCACTTGTCCAAGGATGGCACCATCTATATTGATACACTCTCAGAGTTAATCACTAAAACAATGCTCTACAGCTGGATCTTATGGAGATATTTTCTCACGGTTCCCTTCTTTCAACTTAACATAAGTTAACTAGCCAGCACAGGAGATATCAGACTGTTGGGAGTCCTGGGTCCCCCTCCTCCTTAGCTGAAATGCTGTGCTTTTAAGCAAGGCTCCTCTGTTCAGTTATCAAGTCAATGAGTCAGAGGCTGAATAAAATCCTAAGTAAGATTCCTAGACACTCTCTCTGTTCTGGCCCCTGTGGAGGAGGAGTATATTCCTGTCTTATAGTCCCCACATTGAACCACTCCAGGACCATCAGTGTCTGAAGGGATCAAGCATCGACAGTCCCAATAATCACTTGGACCTACCTCATCTTCATACAGGAGCGGGCTGGATTATGTTCCACTTTAACTGAGCCCCACTCCAGTTGTCTTCCTTCTTGTGAAGGGGTTATTCAACCCTGAAGGGGGACATAACCCACAGGTTAAAGCTCATTGTTTTATAGGGTGTGAGAAGAAGGTGTGATCCAGATGAAAGGTGTATCTTCCCCACTTACAATTGGGATCAAAGTCATGAGCCTTCCTATCTCAAAAGACTGGACTAGAAGTGGAACCACTGACTTCAAACCAAGCAGAAAAATCCCTCACGGGTGTGTCTTCCATTTCCAGAATGCAGTTAATTCCAGAAGGTAGTTAAGTACCAAGAATAGCAACCACAGGGACAAGAGGGTTTATTTGGGTTAGAGAGCCTGGATTACTGTCCATTGGAGAAAGCTGAGGCAGGACCTCAAACAGGGAAGGAACCTGGAAGCAAGACCTGATGCAAAGGCCATGGAGGGGTGCTGCTTATTCAGCCTGATTTCTTAGAGAACCCAGGACCCCTTAGCCCATGGTTGGCACCACCCACAATGCCCTAGGTCCTCCCATATCAATTACTTATTGAGAAAATGAAATGCCCTACAGGCTTGTCTACAGCCCAATCATATAGAGGCTTTTTCTCACTGAGGCTCCCTCCTCTGATGACTTCAGCTTGGGTCAAATTGATATAAAACCCAGCACAATGAGTTTCTTCTGGTGATGAAACAAAACAGAACAACCTGATCTTCCTGCTATCTCATCCGAGAAGTAATCTCGTTGTGAATCAGTGACCATGGCATGAAAACAAACTCTTTCCTCTCGTGGGGTTTCCTCTCATTGGATTTCAGATATTACCGGTACAGGAATAAACACATGCAAGACAGGAAGTCCCATCACTCCGTGGTGTCAATCTAGCCCCTTCCTTGCAATAAGTTCATTCTGTAAGATCAGGAACATATTTCTGATACCCTCGTATTAAAGGAAGAATCATTCCTGTGTTATGAGATGGGAGAGTTGAGTGAACTTCAAGTAAAAAAAAAAAACAACAACAAAACAAAACAAAACAAACAAACAAACAAACAAAAAAACCTTTCAATACTTCCACATGGGAGTAATGTAAGGAGTCCAAAAAGAGACTGGAAGATGAATAGGGCAGATCTGACCTAATACAGAGAGAAATCCTATGATGAGTGATGGATGATGGGTCGGTCAGGAGCCAGTTCACACACCATACTGAACCCAAGTCCAGTTTTCCTCCCACTGGGAGAGGAGGCTGGAGCGGAGAGAACACCTCCTCTGGTGGTGAATAGTTGTCTGAGTTTGTGAAAGAGAATCCAGTGAAGCTCTGGTACAGCTCTCTCAAACATTAAATTGTTTGTACAGATTAATGGAGGAATGTGTGAACAAGGGACTAAGGACAGATGAAAATCTCAAACGGCTTCTGGGGCTTATCGGTAAGAGACATTTGTGTACCCTGACCCATGCCCCAAGTTGTGGATTTCAGTGTACACATCAAATCTTTTCGGTTTTTTTCCCCCTCTTTGATTTAGTGTCATAATAGGTGTACCTTTCCTCCAGGCAAGTGCTTTACCAATAAGCAGCCCCCTATCTCTTTTAGTATTTTGTAATTTGAGACATAAACTTGTGATTCTTCTGTCTCAAACCCCAGAGTAGCTGAGAGTTCAGAACATTTCCAGGAAACTTGGTTTCAAAAACTATCCTAAAGAGTTTGTGGTGTGTCCTAATGTAGCTTCTTGCTTTATTATTTTAAAGTAAAATTGGGTCAATGTGATTTTTTTTTCCTGCCTACCATAAGATTCTAGGTACGCCTGGGTGTTTTAAGTTACAGCATTGATCAGAGTAAGAAATAAATTTGATACACATTACCGTCAAAGGCTGGACCCATATTCCCAAAATGCCCTTTGTAAATTTGGGATTTTTAAAAGCAGCCTAATTCCAGTTACAGACGATCCATGGGCTATAAACGCTAAGCCTTCTTTGGTTCAGGGCGGGCCTTCGCATAGACTTCTGGGAAATGTAGTCTCTCTCAGCATGACCCCGCTAGACAGGACTCTGCTCTCTGTGCTTCCGGGTTCATTTTGCATTTGTGTTTCTCCAAACTCTGCGGCGTTCTCAAAGTTGGGACAGTGTGGCTTGTGCTTCGCGCTTGACATGGAGGTTGGTCCGGGATGCAGCCTAGCCTTGCAAGCCTCTGGAACTCTTCGGTGGGCGGGTCCGGCGAGCAGGGAGCCAGGAAGGGCTGGGCGGGAGGCGGAGAGAAGCCCACTTGGACGTGCAGTGAGAACCTAGGCTTGGCCAGATTGCCGGGGTGGGGCGCACGCACGGTGCAAGGAGTGAATGCTCTGTTAGGATGGAGAGGCTGCCAGAGTCAATCTTGTGTTTCAGGGACCTGAGAGGTAGCTTGTAAGAATGGAGATCGGAAAACAGAAGCCTGTCTAGTGACGTCATGATTAAAAGGACTGCATTTCCCACAAGTCTATGCGAAGCACTCCAAAAGAACGCTGTTGCCCAAGGATTTTCACTGCAATTAGGCTGCTTTTAAAATACCAGATTTAAAAAGGGTGTTGTAGGAGTATTATTCCACCTTTCAATGTCAATGTGTATTAAGTTTACTTCTTACTTTGACCGATATGTTGTGACTTTAAAAACTCAGGTGTACCTAGAATCTTACGGCAGGAGGAAAAATGCACATTGACTCAATTTTACTTTAAAATAATGAAGCAAGAAGCTACACTGAGACACACCACATGGCTAGAGCAGGGTGGCTTGGCTGACCGTGTTGGAGGCAGGCTGTGATGGAGCAAGTGGGTTTTTCTGGGCCCTCCTGGGTTTGAGTTCATGTGGCACATGGTTTCCTGTGGCACAGGGAGTTCTGTTGGGAAGTTTGTCCCATTTTCTTTGGAATAAAGTGTTAGTTTTCAGGGCCGCTCACTTTGGATAGGCATTCCTCCTTTACTCATTGTGACCAGAATCCAGAATCCTCACACTCACACACCCTTGTGAGGCAAAAAAACCAAAAAAAAACAAACAAAAAAAAAAAAAAACAAAAACAAAAAACCTCATAAAGGGACACTAAGCTTTGCACCGTCCCAGCAAACACTAATCCTATACTGCAGAGTGGAAAATATTAGAAAATATTACGACATATAATTGCACCAAAGATTGCGATGTCAGAAATTTGGACTCCTTTTGTGAAAAGGAGAGATTAGTTACCCAAGTATTTATACTGTGTGGAAAGATTGAGAGATAAAGTTGAAGAGCTTTGGCTCACTAAAGGTCCTGTGATTGTATACAACCGTCTGCTCACCTTGTCCTATATGTCCTTTGTATACAGCCGGCTGTTTACCCTGTCCTTTGTATACTGCCGGCTGCGCACTCTGACAATTGTATATAGCCGCTGATCACCCCGTCCTTTGTGCTGGTTTTGCCACACTAAAGTCAAATTGCTTTGTGTGCTGGAGACTGACTTACATCATTAAAATATATACCTAAAGCATGGGCTTTAAACTACATTATCGTAAATACCAATATTTTCTATGTATTATCTAACTATAGTTAAAATAATATGGACACTTTCTAGTTAATGTCGTTATGTTCAGGAAATTAAGAACATGTCATTTCACACTGTTTAAGGTGTGAAAAGTACATTTTCTTGTACCTTAGATCTTGTTTCTTAGAAGGGAGAGGTGATACAGCAATATGCTTATATCACAGGTCACACATACATGCATTTAGTATATATACATACATACACATTTATATTTAATATATTTATCAAACAGACCTATTTAAAAGAAAATGCCAAATTCGAGGCTATGTGTGCTACACGAGATTGTCAAAAGAATTTATTTTTTAAATAGAAACACTTGTTTCTCTAGCAAAGGAACATTGTTCAGTCCCCGCCACACACATGGTGGTTCGCAGTTGTCTAACTGCAGTTCCAGGAACCAGTACCATCTTCTGGCCTCCAGGAGAACCATGTTGTGCACCAACATACAAGCTGGCAACAACTTACACAAAAAATAAAAATAAATAACTTTAAAAATGAAACATCATGAGGCCTAGACAGTTAGCTCTGGGGTTGAGAGTTCTTGTGAAGGGCTAGAGAGATGGCTCAGCAGTTAAGAGCACTGACTGCTCTTCTAGAGGTCCTGAGTTCAATTCCCAGCAACCATCTGCAGTAGAATTTGATGCCCTCTTCTGGTGTGTATGAAGACAGCTCTAGTGCACTCATATAAATAAAAGAGAGTTCTTGTGGGTTTTGTCTATGTATGCATATAACGTGTATAGTTTTTGGTAAGTATAAATTATGATTTCATGAGGTTTGGTGTTATTTTTCCTTATCTCACCCCCATCTGTATTGACCTCCCTCCGTCTTCCCAGTTGAAGCCCCCTGCAGGTTTTCCCTTTCCCGCTTCAGAGCACCTGTGTCCTGCTACTCCTCTCTCATGCCCCTCCCCACATGCTCCCTTTATATTTTCCTGGTTTCCATGGTTACTTCACGCTGTATAACTCACCTCTGAAAATTTGGAGCTAGAAAGTACTGTTGAGAGAGAACTTCTGGCATTTGCCATTCTGGGTCAACATAGTTTTTCCTGGGTCCACAAGCTTACCTGTCAAGTATATGATTTGTTTTACAGCTTAATAGTTTGCTGTGGTGTGTGTATATGACATTTTTATTATTCATTTGTCAGTTAAAGGAAATTTAGATCATTTGTATTTCCTAGCTATCATGTACAGAGAAGCAATCGATATGGTTGAACTAATTTTTGTGGAGTAGGATGTACAGTCCTTTGCCCATGCCAAGGAGTGGTGTAGCTGACTCATACAGTACAATAACATTTAGCTGTTGGTATATTCTCCATCCTGATTTCCAGAGTTGCTGTCAGTTTGTAGTCTTAGCAACAGTGAAATTTCCTTTTTCTCCAGTCCTTGCCAGCATTTGTTGTCAGTTATTTTGTAGGTCTTAGCCTTTCTAGCTATGGTGAGATGGAATCTCGAAATTCTTTGAATTTGATTTCCCTAATAGCTAAGGATGAAGAACACTTTTTGAGCTACTTTTTTTTTTTTTTTTTTTTTTTTTT
>JADRCD010233588.1:825-21988 GCA_019843815.1 Montemys delectorum | reverse complement strand
TTTTTTTTTAAGCCATTTTCATTTCTTCTGTTGAGAATTCTGTTTAAATTCCTAGCTCATTTTTTAATTGTGTCATTTGTTTCCTTAAATCTTTGTTTTTGAGTTCTTTGTATATTTTGGGTATTAATCCCCAGAAAGATGTGTAGATACCAAAGGTTCTCTCCCATCCTGTGGGCTTCTACTTAGCTCAGTTGCTTGTTTCATGAGCCTGCTAGAGGCTGCCTGGGAACCATGACTGGAAGAGTGAGGATGATTATAGGAAAGGCAGGAAGAAGATGCAAGAGACAAAGATGGGAGGGCTGCTGGTAAATACCATGCCAGCTGTGAGTGTATTTTCTCAGTGTCTTTTAAAGGTAAGCAACAGAAAGCATGACTAACTCCAGGAAGTTAAAACAATGACCACAAATGCTTATGTGGCAGAGTTTATGGTACACAGTATCTAAGTTTGACCAAGGCCATTTTGTTCAGGCTTGGATGTATGCGTAAGCACAGGAACTTGCCACAATATAATGCACTTCTTAACTAAAAACAAAGACAGATGTCAGCAGACTCATTCATGATTAATCATGAGCAAGAAGTCAGCCAAAGTTAACTCCGGATGTGCTCCCCACTCTTAGCTGTACCTAAGTTTTAGTTCTATGAAATCCCACCTGTCCATTGTTGGCCTTAATTCCTGGGCAAAAACAGTCCTGTTTAAAGCACCCTTTCCTGCACCTATATCTTGTGGCTGCTGCTGGTATTTTCTCCTAGCAGTTGAGTGTTTCAGGTTTCAAATTGAGGGTTTTGATCCACTTGGATCTAAGTGTGTGCAGGGTAATAGATTCAGGTCTAGTTTCATTCTTCTGCATGCAGTCATCCAGTTTTCCAAGCATCATTTATTGAAGGTGTTATCTTTTCTCTAGTGTATGTTTTATTTTGCTTCTGTCGAATATCAGATTTAAGCAACCCTACATTTTCAGGAAAAAGCAGAATCTTATGACATTTGCTTGTATTTGTTTTCCATAAATCTGTCACTCATGGGGTCTCCAGTGCAACTGAGGCTGCACTTTCCATCAATGGCCTCTCCTGGCCTTTCACAGTGCTAAGCCCAGCTGCTTTTCATTGCCTGCATGTCTTCGAAATCAGTAGCATGTGGGAGAGTCATCCATTATGAAGTCCAAATGCTAGCTTGGAATGTAGTCTTAGACCTTTCCACCACAGTTTCCGTGTGCTGACTCAGAAGAAATGACTCACAGAAGATAATACCTTAATGATGCTGGTCTCCTTTTAATCACAGCTGACTTCTTAGTCCCAGCTAAGCTGCATAAATTGTCCCAGGAAAGTAAAGAGTGTATGTACCATAGTATAATTTGAGCTTTGTATGCACAAAACAGAAAAACTTTCTTTGGTGGTTTGAATGAAAATGGGCCCATAGGAACATATACTTAAATAGTTGGTCTCCATTGGTGAACTGTTTGGGAAGGATTAAGAGGTGTGGCCTGGTTGGAGATGTGTCATTGGAGGCAAGCTTGAGGTTTCAAAAGACTCCCACAATCCTCAGTTCTCTCCCCCTGCCTTCTCCTGTTTTTCTTTAGCTGGCACTGAAGAATGAGCTGTGATTAACAAAAGACCAGCACTAATGACATGAACTGATTACTTTACTGAGACAATTAATATTTGTTAGCTGGGACTGAGAAATCAGCTGTGATTCGAAAGGGACCAGCAACATTGAGGTTCTGTCTTCTGTGAGTATTTCCACAGCACTTAGAGCTGTGTGGAGTGTTGTGGAGGGGGCCAAGACTGGATTTCAAGCTACAGCTGTACTTGGTACTATATGAGTCTCCCACATGGTCTTGATTTTGAAGGCATGAAGAGGTGATGGAAAGCAGCTGGAGCTTGTTACTGTAAGAGGCCTGGAAAGGCCACTGTTGAAAGTGTTGCCTCATTGACAGTGCAGACCTGGAGAGTGACAGTGTCATGGAAAGTGGATACATGCAAATATCAAAACTACCCACCATGACCAAGTTGCTTTTTTCCTGGGAATGCAGGCTTGGTTCAGTTCCTTTGGAGCTGTCTACCTAGGATTGGAGTAGCTGGATCATTTATGTAGTTATATTTTTAGTTCTTTTTGGTTTTTTTTAAAGAACATACAGAGTAGTTTTCACTCTAACTACTCCAACTTACATTGACACCAACTGAGTATCAATGTTGCTGTTATCCGTGATCCTTTCCAACAGCTTTGGTTTGCACATTTCACATGAGAATAAATTCTGAAACCAGCCTGCAGGCTGCTCTGGGAACCCCTTGGCATTATGCCGTCGTCATCAGAAAATCTTATGACAGGCTGCAGAAGGTCTTGCAAACCAAGAAAAGTAAAGGCACTACATTTGTTCATATGTATACGCACATATGTGCAGCGCAGTCCAGTTGAGCCTCAACACATGCGGGATTGTCTGTGACAATATAGATGGGCTTACTATTTCAGACCTGGAAAGGCAAGCAAAATATGATCTGAGCCATAGAGAGACTCTAAAGAATTTAATCTCATCAAAGTTGGAAATAATACAGGTGTTTCCAATGGGCCAGTGGTCTGAGGAAGAGAGGCACAGGAAGTATTGACCAGTGTGTGCATAATGAAGTTAGGTAGAAGCATGACACTTAGGATAACATTGCACAGAATCGTGACTGTAACAGTCCTGTAGTGTGTATTTCAGAAGCCTGGAAGACAGACTTTTGAGCATTTTAAATATAAAAGTATTTGTTTCAATAACATGTTTAAGCTTATTTAAAAACCATGCAAAGTAAACACATAGCATTATCTAACAAAGTTATATCTAACATTTATCTAATGTTATATAATCCCTCATTAATATACAAATCTCTCATTTTATAAGACTATCATAAATAATAAAAATATTGCTAACCTCATAGATCATTGTGGAACTTGATACACTGAGATAAGAAAAACAGGTGAGCTGAAAAGTAGAAAGTTTAAAAATAAGAGAAAAAAAAAGGGGTAGTGTCACGTATTGATAACACTAGACCTTTGAAGAGCAATGCAGTATGGTCATGAGTTCAAACTCTGCCTTAAGAACATAGCAGATGCCTGAATACCTGACAGAGAGAGGGAGACAGAGAAAAAATATTAGAATTACATTTAGTGTATTTAAAATTTAGGCTCCTGTATAGTGTAAATATATTCCAAGTGCTATTTTTGCTGTTTGAAATGTGCAAATGTGTAAAACTCTTGTACTTATTCATCTCTGAGTTCTTCCTTCATTTTCCCCTTGGCTGCTCAAACTCCTGTCACTTGGTGTACTTGTCCTCACTCAACCAGTGGATGAGTGCACACTCAGAAACCTCATCCCAGAGCTGCTGCTTCGGTTCTGCATCTTCACTGCACTTCCCTCTCAGGGCGGTGAATACTAAGTGTTGAGAGGCCTTCTTACCATGCCTTTCCCCTGTGAGGATGTATGTAATACCTGGCATAGAATGTAAGCATACCACACTAAATGTGCATTGTTCATGGATATCTAAATTTTACATTTTGTATTTATAAAACTATAGCCATGTAAGTTTGTTAACCCTTATATCATTCTCTTTTCTTTTAAGTAGAGATGGTTTTGAAGAATGTAACCAACATTACATACCAAGTTAGAAGCATTTCTAGCTCTCCCCTCACCTTGGGCAAAAGATGACTGACTGCAAGCTTGCTGACTTTGGTATTGACATTATTAATTGTTCTATTTATTTAATTATACTATTCATTTATTTTTATTTCAGGACCTTCTGTCGTTCACAGATGTAGCCATTGATTTTTCTACAGATGAGTGTGAATGTCTGGACTCTGCTCAGTGGAATTTGTATAAGGAAGTGATGTTGGAGAATTATAGCAACCTTGTGTTCCTAGGTGAGGATCACTTCCATTGTGAACTCTGTGAACTGTCAACATGTGACTGCCTCCCTGCCATGGTAGACTATCTCATGGGAGCTTGTGCTTTTGACTAGTCCCTTCCTTCCTTCCTTTCTTTCTTCCTTCCTTCCTTCCTTCCTTCCTTCCTTCCTTCCTTCCTACCTTCCTCCTCCTCCTCCTCCTCTTCCTTCTTCCTCTCTCTCTCTCTCTCTCTCTCTCTCTCTCTCTCTCTCTCTCTCTCTCTCCCCCTCTCTCCCCCTTTGGTTTTTGAAGACAGGGTTTCTCTGTGTAGTCCTGGCTTTCCTGGTCTTTCTCTGTAGACCAGGCTGGCCTCAAACTCAGAAATCTGCCTACCCTTGCTTCCTAAATGCTGGGATTAAAGGCATGGGCCACCACTGCCCAGTTTGTTGATTCATTCCATATGGCCATTTTAAAAGCAAACTCTTGTTCATATAGCCAAGAAACTCTTTTCTTTTTGTGTTTTTAACAGATTTATTTGCAAAGTATTCATCTGCAGGGGCAGTGTTAGAAGCCCAAATGGAATGAGGCACAGACACACGTGTTAAAGAAAGTGTCTCACTTACTAGCTTTAATACTTTTCCTTGTAATGAGGCTCAGGATCTGCAGATTGTAAGTTACTACTGAGCATCTTGTCTTTCCAGAAATATTTAAACATAAAATTTCCCACAGTCTTTTATCATCTCTATACTTTCCTTCTATGCACAGAACTGGGTTTAAATGTTAATTTCCTGGAAAAAAAAAAAAAGGCAAGCATCTTGTTTCTTTTCCAAACAGGTCTTGCTTTCTCTAAGCCATATCTGGTCACATTTCTGGAGCAGAGTTCAGATCTGTGGAGCGTGAAGAGAAAAGCATCAGCGGCCATCCATCTAGGTGTGTAGGAATGAGTGAGCAGAGCTCACAAGTGACAAGTCAATTTGTAAAATATGTATTGAGAAGTTACATTTTGGTGCAAATCTCTTATTGTCAAGTGGCTTTTCCTTCATGATATTAACCAGGATAACCCTCTTCCTTTCCCTCCAAGAAGCTTTGTATGTGTTTACAGTGGCTGACAAAGTCCTTATTTAACTTGTTTCCTTGTATCTGTGTGTGTAGTGTTCTCGTCTGTATAACATATCTGCATGTGTATGTTTCCTGTGTGGGGGTGAGTGTATGCATACACATTCACATGTACACATGTGCCTGTGGAGGACCAAAGTCAATGTTGAGAATCTTTGATAGCACTTCTATCTTATTCAATGAGACAGTGTCTCTCAAAAAACCCAGAGCTAGTTCTAGCCAATTTGCTCTAGGGATTCCCCTGTCTTCACCTTCATGCCTGAAATGACAAGCTGGCCACAATACCCACCCCACATTTACAAAGGTTCTGAGTATACAAACTCCAGTCTTCATATTTGTGTGGTAAGCATATTTACTTCTGAACCCTGTCCTTTTACTTTTCCTGGGAGGTTCTAGATTATAACAGAATTTTTCCTTTACTTTCTATGACTTAGAAAATGGGTACACAATTCGGACAGCCTTAGTAACACCACAGTTGAACACCTCCAACTTCATTTACATGCTCCTTAGCCAAACTAGCTTCATCAGAGATTTCCTATGTGTATATGTGTGTGCACATGACACTGCTCATTTTGAGATCACATGACAAAATACAAGCATTGATATTTTCCTTCCAGCCTGTGTTGTAGGGATGGAGAAGAGATGTTCAGGCTTGGTGTCAGTGCTTCTTACCTTCTAAGCCATCTTGCTTGCCCTATAATATTTTCTTATGAGGACTGGGTTTACTTTTATTTGTTGCTACTTATTTAATGATAGTATTTTAAAATGCTGTGCTTTTTATAAGTGTGTAGTCATAGCTGAAAACTACCCATTTAGATAAATTTTGCTTTGCAGAGCTTTGATAGTCTTTCAAAAGTTTCTGGCTGCCAATTTTATTTTCTTTTTCTTATTTTGAAACTCTATTTTCTGTGTTTCAGTTTTTAAGTTGAGACTCCTTTACATTATATAATAATATGCTTAGCTCTACCCAATATATTTTTCTAGATGACAGCATTAATTATTGTATTCTTTATGGCCAATGTAACACATTAAGATACTATACCTTAGGTTAATTACAAATGTTGTTATCATTTGCTTATAAAGATATTATTCCTGATTTCAAGCCATATATATTTTCTCTCTTCATTGGTTATTAGTTATTATAATCTTCTAAGTGAGTGCTCCTAGAAACTGCATACTTTTGTATTTACTGACAGACATGCTCCCTTAGCAAAGCCCTATGCTGCTTCTAGATTAACTAAAATGGTTTTCATTATTTGATTTTTAAGGTAATTATATTTTGGGTAAAAATTCATAACACTGTATTCATATTAAGAATGAGCAGTATAAATATAAAGTATAATGGTATGCTTTTATTGATACTTCAATATTTTTTAACAGGATCAAAACCTCATAAATGTAAAGATTGTGGGAAGGCCTTTGATAGGAACTCAGTCCTTATTCAACATCAAAGAATTCACACTGGAGAGAGACCCTACAAATGTGAAGAATGTGGCAAATCTTTTAATTATTCTTCCAGCCTTAAACAGCACCAAAGAATTCATACTGGAGAGAAACCCTACAAATGTGAAGTGTGTGGCAAAGCTTTTAACTGTTCTTCATATCTGGGTAAGCATCAAAGAATCCATACTGGAGAGAAACGCTACAGATGTGAAGAATGTGGTAAACCTTTTACTAATTGTTCAGGACTTATTGTTCACCGAAGGGTTCATACTGGAGAGAAACCCTACAAATGTGAAGAGTGTGGCAAGGCCTTTAGTGTTCGCACAACACTCTCTAAACATCAGAGAATTCATACTGGAGAGAAACCTTACAAATGTGATGAATGTGGAAAGACTTTTAATGTTCACTCAACACTTTCGAAACACCAGAGAATTCACACTGGAGAGAAACCTTACAAATGTGAAGAATGTGGCATGGCCTTTAATGTTCGCTGCATTCTTTCTAAGCACCAGCGAACCCATACTGGAGAGAAACCCTACAAATGTAAAGAATGTGGCAAAGCTTTTAACTGTTCTTCCAGCCTTCACCAACACCAACAAATTCATGGGGGAGAGAAACCCTATAAATGTGATGACTGTGGGCAGGCCTTTAGCTGTTCTTCGTATCTGTATAAGCATCGTCGAATCCATACTGGCATGAAACCCTACAAATGCAAGGAATGTGGCAAGGCCTTTTACTGTTCTGTAAACCTTATTTACCACCAGAGAATTCATACTGGGGAGAAACCATATAAATGTAATGAGTGTGGGAAAGCCTTTAGCATTTGTTCAACGTTTATGAAACACCAGAGAATACATAGTGGAGAAAAACCCTATAAATGCAAAGAATGTGATAAAGCTTTTAATAATTGTTATAATCTAATTCAACACCAAAGAATTCACACTGGAGAGAAACCCTACAAATGTAAAGACTGTGGCAAAGCCTTTAATTATACTTCAAGCCTTGCTCAACATGAAAGAATTCACACTGGAGAGAAACCTTACAAATGTGAAGAATGTGGCAAAGCCTTTAACTCTTCTTCAAATCTTAAGCATCATTGGAGACTCCATACTGGTGAAAAGCCTTACAAATGTGAACAGTGTGGGAAAGCCTTTAAAAACTGTTCAGGCTTTACTCGACACTATAGAATTCATACGAGAGAAACCCCAGATTAGTGCGACCACTGTTGCAAAGGCTTCCATAATCATTTAGTGATAATTCAACACTAAAGAATTCATATGAGAGACGAACCTTAGAAATGAAAGGAACAAGGGAAGGCCTTTAATAATAGCTCAACCTTTATTCACCATCCTCCATTACACACAGCAGAGATCTTGTAATGAGAAGAAGATGGCCATGATGAGCAATCTATACTTATGCAACATCAAAATTTTCATTTTACAGAAAGCCTACAAGTGCAAGTAATGGGGAAAATGCTCATCACCATGAGTGAATTATACTCAAACTGTACATGTGTACAATGACTTGGGAAGGAATACTGTCAAATACATAAAACTGAGACAACCAAACTCTTACAGTAAACAGCACTATGTACACTATGATCCAAGATTTTACCCATCACATAGATCTTAAGAGATATTCAGGAATTATCATAAGAGACAAATTCCAGGAGTTGTATAGAATTTAGCAAAGCAACAAATACTGCTTACAATTGGCAGAGAACTATTCGGTGTGATATAAAAACTCATTACACACTTTGGGATCATGCAAATAAGTCTGTGAGGACATGAATATGTTATAAATCCAAATTATAAGTTTAATTTTGAAAAGTGAAAAGATGAAGAACAAGACTGAGTCCTGAGGTTTCTGAGTCTGTTTTTTCCCCCAAAGACCATAGATACATTATTGGAATATGAAGTTTAACAACTTCTGTAAATAAAAATAAGATGTTCTTAATGTATTGTCAGTGTTGTGTTTGGTGTTGGGATTCTTTTTTTTACTTATTTTTTTTTTCTTACTAAGTTTTACATAGGTTTTTTTTTTTTTATTAAGATAGAAAAACTCCTTAGTGAGGTGTGAAGGCTAATATTGGCTGTCCACCTAAGACACCTAGGAAGAAGGAACCTCAGCTGAAGAATCGTCTCTATCAGATTGACCTGTGAGTGCGACTGTTACATTCTCTTGAGTGCATTTGATGTAGAAGGGTCCAGTCCACTGTGGATGACACAGTCCCTAGGCTGTGGACCTGGGCTGTATAAGAAAGGTCCCTGAAAATCAGACTAGGAATGAGCCAGCAAGTAGCATTCCTCCATGATCTTTGCTCAGGTTTCTGCCTTAAGTACCTGCCTTGGATTCCTTCCATGATGGACTGTAATGTGTAGGATGAAATACACCCTTTCTTCCCCAAGTAGTTTTTGGGTCATGGGGTATATCAAAGCAAAGAAACAAGTCAGAGCATAAAGGACCTAGGTAACATTTTAATTACTTACTACTGAGGATTTGTGGGACATTTAGTCTGTTCCTAATGTTGATGTGCTTCAGAAAATTTGTAGCATTTTACCCTTTATGTTATATCATTATTTATCCACTTATTATAATTACTTTTATATCATTTATAGAAATAAAGTTATTCTCCTTTTGACTCTTGTATTTTATGTCAAATTCTGACAAAAAATTATTATAGAACCCCTTCCGCCTTACGGTGCACACATTTCTGGTAGTCATTCACATTGGCTGAAATGCACAATTATAACATGATGAACTTTGGCTCTGAGAGAACTCTTGAACATGTTTTCAGAAGAAACTTGAGAACTGCTGAAGTAGAAAATAATTTTGAAATAACTGACTTATCCTTATCAAATGGTCAACTATACATCCTGAAAAACATGTGCACACACACACACACACACACATACATCTGATCTTCATAGAGCTTTGATAAATGATTGCTTTTCAATTTTGATGCTAATTCTAATAGTACTATATTCATGCATCACAATACATTCTTTATAAAAGTACATGAAGTTTTATTTTACCATTTATGTGCTTTGGTAGTTTTTAATATTATTTAATGGTTTTCTGAAATTGCTTTCAAATTATAGTAACAGTGAACATTGTGAGACACACATTCATGTATTATTTCATCCCGTTTAAAAAATTTTCCTCCTTTTCATTTGGTAGCATACATCATAATATTTGATGTTTATGAGGTAGAGGTGAACACTTGAAAAGCTTCATATACATTACTGTTGTTAGAAACAACAGAAACAAAATAATCTTTCATAGCAAGTAGAAAAACTCAGAATGAGATTCTTGCTTATTTGAAAACGTATGTGATGAAAAGATAGTGTAAGGTCTGCATATGGTGTGAAGACAACTGTGCTGCCATTCCAAATAAAACACCAAGCTTAAGAAGTGACGTTTCATTACCTAGTTATCTTAATATTTTTATTAATCTCTAGCTACATGTGTAATGCAGCCATTGCCCTTTAAAACCAATGTTATGGCTCTCATTTCCTCTTTCCACTCAACTTCATCTTACCAAATATTGAAATTCCTGACATGTCCTTTCAGTTTCTTTAATACTTGGGTAGTTTTATTTAGGCATTCATGGTATTCTTCATTTTAAGTGCTTATTCCTAATTGACCCAGAGTAACTAGTTGTATATGTGTAGTGGTGAGTTTTGGTTACACTGCTTGGGTTTCAGGCAGATTGCACTTGTGCACCCACCCAAGAGCTATTTTTGGATCCGGGAATGAAAGAAACGCACATTACCTTATTTTTAAAATGCTTGGTTACCTCAAAGGCTGAGCACTCCTAAACCTTCCCCTGCTATCTAAAGCCCAATCTTCCAACATATATGCTGTAGGATATGGTTTCAATACATTTGTCAGCTATATAATAATAAGAGTAGCAAATCTAGCTCCTCAAACAAGTATGATTTTCATGGTAAGAACATTTAGCATCCTTTAGGCTACTGTGTTACAGATTTCAAATTATTAGGTGTCAGTGTCCTGTAGTAATAGTGCTCCGTGTGTGTGTGTGTGTGTGTGTGTGTGTGTGTGTGTGTGTGTGTGCGCGCGCAAGCTTGCATGTGTGTTCCTTTTCTAAGCCTGGTGAGTCAAGTGCCCCCAGGGTCGACAGCAGCACGGGTCTTCCTTTCCTAGCTCCTGAAACTCATCTCTCCCCATCTCTCTTTTGTAAGTTTGTGAGAATTTTGGTGCCATCTCAAACAGGACATTGTCAGTGAGCATGAGAACCAAGGAGGCATCAAGAGCCACTCGGAGTTAAAAGAAATCAATGAATCTTAAGATGTTTTTCTTTCCCACATTAGTGTATTGCTCCCTTATTTAAAACTACAACTGGGTGGTGTGGCCTTTTTTAAAGTAAGGCTAAAATTATGACATATGGTCCAGAGACATATTTCCTAATATTTCTGTCACAGACGACTCACATTCACCTGTTGTGGATCTAGAGGTGAAAACCAGCCTGACTCCCCAAGAATGTGCCTCAGACTCTGCTTCTTTCCTCCTACTCTCTACCTTGGGTTGCCAGGGACAAACTCGGGAAACAGAGAAACCTACCTCGGTTCCAGGAACTCCTTCACACAGACTTCTGGGAAATGTAGTCCGGATACTGGGACATCACAGGGAGCTAACTAGTAAATCCCCAGCAGGCTTTTGCTTAACATACAGGGGTCTTCTCCAAAGTTTTGCGAGAATCCTGTGCAGCTGTTACATTCCTGTTGTCTGTGATGTGGAATTTGGTCCAGCACAGCCTGGGGTTCCGTCTCAGAGGGAGCGAACCTGAGCTCAGTGGGAGGGCAGAAGAAGCTGCTTGGACCTGCCATGCTGAACTGGTTGGGACTCCTGAGGTTGCAGGTCAGGGAGACTGGGTGTTTCCTTTGGACACTGGGTGCTGCCTGAGTTCACCCTGTACTTCTGGTACACCTGAGCAGCCTGCTAGCCTGGGAGGAGATAATAATGCAAGGGCCAGGACTTAAAACTAATGATGGTCAGTTGACCACCTGTCTCTAAGATAGTACAGGAATTCATGGGACAACTTTGCCAGGAAACGTGCTTCACTAGTTGCTCCGTTCTCACGTGTATTCAGTCAGATTCTGTTGCAGGAAATATTGCACATTCTTGCACTTGTGCCTCTGCCCCGGCAGCCTGACCAGCCCTGCACTAGCAGGCAATGGCCGATCTGTTTTTATCTTGTAGAGACTGACTCAGAACTCCAAAATCTCTCCACCCAGCTCACTAAGTTCACTCTGGCGAGTTGTTACCATGCCAGCCCCATGCTTCAAAACTCCCATGACCTTTGTGGTGGACCTCAGGCAAACCCACGCTTTGCCTCCATACCTTTCTCTCTTAAATCCAGAAGAGCCTCTGCGTGAAGGAAAACACAACACAAACTTAGTTCAGAAACAACGGTAACTCAAATCTCTGGGAGCAACAACTAAAATCCTAATTTGTAAGTCCTATTAAATCTGATTCGTCCAGTGGCAAATCCTGCCTTATCGGCCATTGAAACCGGGAGACACTTGTAATTATGTCTTGTCCTCACACTATCCCCATCCAAAAGAACCTCTCTCTCTCCTGCTTCCTCTCTTCCCCTCTTCAACCCAGAAGTTCTGCCTACTCGCCCAGTGATTGGCTCCTTTATTCATTAGGGGATTGGTTCACAAGAAGTCACCTGAGTATGTGCAGCCTCTCCCAGGAGAGCAAATTTAGCATCAACATACAAACAACACCAGGCCCATCCACTACAACATTCCTCGATATTTTTAGAAGAAATGGGGTTTCTTGTCCCTCCTGTACTTTGTACCGGGCTTATTGTAATGGTCGTGGAGACTGAGTGTTTTTATTTTCTGTGTCATTGAAAGAACTAAGAGGATAAATCCGAGGTGCAACAGGTAGCAGGTGGGAAATTCATGAATATAGGAGACTAATGTGCCAGAATGAGCTGCTATAGAAAAGTTTTGACCAGGGGTGAGAGCACACACATGAACCAGAGAGGTCCTCTTGTGGGGAATCTGAACTCTGGTTCACCTTGAGGACTGGGTTTCTTAAACCTTAAAAAGGGCCTCCATACCTAATTTAGGGTTAAGTAATTGTAAAAAAGACAGAATGTGTACTTGACCCACAATGGTTATGTCTGCATGTCGTTTTGTTTTGCTTTCTGTTTTTGTTTCTGGTTTTTGTTTTTGTTTTTTTTCAAGACAGAATTTCTCTGGCTCACTTTGTAGACCAGGTTAACCTGGAACTCACATAGATCTCCCTGCCTCTGCCTCCTTAATCATGGAATTGAAGGCATTCACCATGACACTGGGAGTGTTAACATGTTCTCATCTCACATTGAAATTGTTGAGCTATTTTTAAACTAAAGATACAGAATTGTAACTTATAAAAGAATGAGGTAAAATAGTTTTTACCATGGACTAGTGATGTCAGAAAGCCAAGGCTCTGGAACTTCCTGAGCAATGGATGCTCTGGAACAGTGAGAGAGGGAGAAGCTCACAGTCCTGTTGCCCTGAATGCTGGGTGTGTGTAAGGATTATGTGGGGTACATCTTAGTATCCGAGAAGATACTGTTTGAGATGAGCATAACAATACTTAGAAAGACCATCTAAAGCTTACCCCTTAACACACACAATTACTTAAAACTGCCCCATTAATACGTATACTGCTGATATTTTCCTGTATTAATAAAAAGAAAAAAATAATGTATGACTATTCTCGGGGGCGATTCTGAGCCATTACTCAATGAGACATGAAAAATATATATTCTGAAATTAGAAAATTTTGAAATAATAAAACGGCATAGCAGACATGTTGCTCAACTATAGCACATTGATACATGGTGTCATATGTGCAGAACACGCTTTAGGAATTTCACAAACATCAACCAATATCCATCAGAGAAAAGGTAGAAGGAAACTTGACTAAAGAACAGTGAATTCTGTTCTATGCTAAATTCTCAGTGTGCTTTTAGTCCTTTGCATGCTGGTTTCCCCATATGTTCAGATACTTGAATGATATTAGTCTGTGTGTTCTACCTTTCCTGTTCTACCCCTTGCCTCCTCCATGTCCTGTCCCTTGTCACTGTGCTTTGTGTCACTGCTGGACTCTGGACAAATCCAGAAACCCAGACAACAGCCAGAGCCACCTCATCAGAGCAGTATTCTCCCTTCATTTTCTATTCATGGCTGTGCATGTTTAGTGTTGACAAGAACCTTCTCCCTCACCATGATTTTCTGCTGTGAGAAATGTTTATATGTGTGATATGTAATCCAAGCATATATCAATAAATGAATGCTTCTGTGGATGCATTCATTTTACATTTCATCTGTCTTCAATGTATAGAATCCATATGGTCTTATAGCATCTTTTACCTTGTTTTTCCTTAAAGATGGGTTCATTGTGAGACCATATGAGCACCTTTGATGTATCTGAAGAATATTACTCAGTGATGTGAGAGACACTGCTAGCTCTCTTTCATCCTTACACAGAATCTGGACTTGTGTCCACAGCACATGATGCCTGGGTTAGGGTTTCTATCGCTGTGATAAAGGCCACGAGGAGAGGCAGCTCGGAGAAGAAAAGGGTTCATGTCAGCTTATAACTGCTTATTGACTTGTTTTTCGTGACTTGCTCAGCCTGCTTTCCTATACTATACAGAAACAACTCCCCAGTGGGGTCACACCCATACTGTAGATATCTCGTTATCAACACTAATTGAGAAAATGCCACAGGCTTGCCTATAGGAAAATCTCATGGGGACATTTTTTTCAAATATTATTCTCTCTTTTTAAATAATGCTCATGTCAAGTTGACTAGAGAACTATCCAGTAGAGTTCATCTTGGTATTTAAATGATTTTAGTGGTTTTAATGAATTTAAACTGTGATATCATTCATTGGTCTTCATTTCAGGAGATGCTGTCATTCAGGGATGTGGCCATTGATTTCTCTGCAGAAGAGTGGGAGTACCTGAAGCCTGCTCAGTGGAATCTGTACAGGGATGTGATGTTGTAGAATTACAGCAACCTCGTGTTCCTGGGTGAGCATTGCATCTATAGAGAATTCGTACCTCACCATCAACATGTAACTTCCTCACTTTGTACAATGTCTCATGGGAGTATTGGCTTTTCCACAGTGAGTTTCATATTCTTTAAAAAATTAGGTTGCTGTACAGATAAGAACCACTTCATTGTTTTTCTCTTTGTGTGCTTAACCTTTCTATGTTAGAAGTATAAATCTTTCACTATAAAAATTCAAGGGCATGAGGCTTAGAGTGCACTTATTAATTAAAGTGTTTAACAATTCAGTTTTGATATTTTTCCCTTTAAATGAACTCAGGATCTGGACATTGTATGTTCCTATATGTATTCTGGTAATCCTGTCAGAAACCATTTTAAGGAAATAATTCTCTTTCCTTTTAAACACTGTACTTGAAGGGACATATCAATTCTCAGTAGAGGAACTCTTAAACAATGTTTCGTTTTCCTACAAACAGGTCTTGCTGTCTCTAAGCCACAGCTGGTGACATTTCTGGAGCAAAGACAAGAGTCTACCAGTGTGAAGAGACAGGCAGTAAAAACAGTGTCCCAATGTAGGAAAGAGGAGGTTGGAGCTAAGTTGAGGTGCAGTGATCCAACAGAAAGCTTAGCTTTCTCATATACCGTGAGCATTATGTTATTGTCAAGAAAATCTTAGGTCGCTCCCTCTTGCCTTTGGTTTCAGAGAAGGACATCTCTCAGATGTTCATGATGGTTTATGTGTCTTCAGCTTTGTGTTCCCCAGCAGTGAGCTATGCTTGCATTTACAGGGACTTCCAGGGCTCTTCGTTTTGTTGAGTCTCCATTATAAAGTGAGACCCAGGGAAATGCCAATCAATGGAGGTCAGACTAAGAGTCATTTATCCACTGGGATTAGGAGCAGACTCATGCCAGAAAGATCTCTACACCAAAGGGTGGCATGATTGGGTCAAACCCACAATTTCCTCACACAGAGACTGGCAGGGGCAGATGGCTCAACAGTTTCAGTTCTGTTGACTAAAACAGTTTGGGATGGAGAGCAGTTGGATAGAAGTCAGACAAAGTGGAGTCACTTTGGGAAGTTCATTTCCCACTGAATTTATGGAAGAGTCAAAGCCCAACTGATTTTATAAAGGCATGTATTGGACCATTCGATCCACTAACTTAACAGAGGTCCTTATGCTTTTTTAGTGAAGTTTTCCAAGCAGATGGTGATGAGGACCAGACCATTTGACCTAGTTAGATAATAATAAGAGATCTTGCTAAGCCTTTAGGTGTTCAACCATGGGTCCTTATGAAACCAGTTATTGTGCCAGGGATTTTGGGCCTCTCTTCCATGGTAGTTAATAGATGTAAATCTCTTACTGAGTTATAAGGTTCCTCCCCCCACCCATTTTTGAGGAAAAATATTATACATTATGCTGGAACCTGCCAGCACAAGTTGAATAATTCTGTGGGTATCAAGGATTAAAGAAGACACAGAGACAAAAGATAGATTGAGGAGCACTGACAGTGAATGCTGCAGCAACCTTGAATTTAATCAGTACAGCCTTTCTTTCTTTCTTTTTCTTTTTTTTTTACAGACAATGCATGTCTTTCTTTTTCTTTTTTTAAGATTTATTTATTATTATACATAAGTACATTGTAGCTGTCTTCAGACGCACCAGATGAGGGTGTCAGATCTCATTACAGGTGGTTGTGAGCCACCATGTGGTTGCTGGGATTTTGAACTCAGGACCTTCGGAAGAACAGTCAGTGCTCTTACCCACTGAGCCATCTCACCAGCCCCCAGTACAGCCTTTCTATACCCTTAAGTGCCATGGGAAACAAAACCACATGCCAGCAAAACAATGGCTGACATATACAAAGGCTATCTGTTCTTATCCTGAGGACTCCCTGTTCCTTCCACCAAGGTCAATAGAACTTAGAGCCCCTAGGCTTGAGCTTGAAAGGTATCTCCTCCTAATGGTTCATGCATCAGCAGAGCAGGAACTCTGCCCACTCCCTGAACATCCTCTCAGGCCAGCAAACCCTGACCTGTTCTGACCTGCCTAGCAAGCAGACTCTGACTCTGCTAAGGAAGCAGGCAAATGGCTCCCGACCGTCATATACAAAGACCAACTCTTATCTTGATATATACCCAGTCACAATCCATTAAAGATACCAGAAAATTTATAAATCTCTTGTACGCCAGACACATCAGAGTTAGTAAAATGTCAGAGTTCCGTCATTAGATACCTACTAGGCATAGTCTTATAGGAAACATTATGGCTAGTATTACTGTAAGTCCCATGGGAAGAAGAGATCCTATGGTCCCTATTTCTAAGGTCTCCTGTTGAATTCTGCAAACTTCCTCCATGTGTGAATAGGCTCACTGGCTCTCAGGTTTATAATGGGAGCAGGGCTGAGGACCCAGTCCAGCTGTATCTTCAAGGTGACTCGGAATGACTGCTGTGGGTGAGCTCTCACAGTCCACATCTCCTCCTCCTCAGGCCACATTGCTTTCTTTACCTGGCTGTGGTGGGTTCACATGTGGCACATGCACCTTAGTTGAAGTGAGTGCCCACAGCTCAGCCTGATGTGCTGACTGGCCCTGTGGCAGAATCTCTGTCTTATACTATTTCACACACTGCTGAGGACTGCTTACAGAATCGGGCACTGACCTCTCCGCTCAGGGATTAGCTCTGTTAGCAGGAGGAGACATCAAAGCAAGGAGACAGGGCATGGCTATTTGAACTAGCATGTAGTTCCCTTACCATTTGGATGGCAGGTGTTGGTACACGATTTCCCTGTATCCTCAATTATCAGATCAGGCGGCATCGAGTGCAGGGTAATTGCACTGAGTGCTTCCATTTGAGACATCTAAACTGTGAGTGCTGAGTCTAAGAACCTCCTCAGTATGAGAGGATCCATCCCCTTGTATTGTGAGACACAAGGGGTAATCTTCCCTGCACATAAGGAGTAGGAGTTCCTGTTCTGGCTTACAGGCTGGAGGGAGACAGGAGCAGCAGACACTGGCAAATTCTATTCCCCATGCATCCTTACCCTGCGATGAGGCTAGCATGCCATTTACTCTGCTAGGTCTGTGTCACAAAGGAGGATAAGTGTACTATTTGATCCTAGGTATGTCCTCCATACAAGTGTAATGTAGATTTATTCCTTTTTACTCAAACATTCAATTTCATTAATTAGTTTTTTTTTAAGTACATCTGATTTTTTAAAAAAGATTTATTTATTTATTTTATGCATATGAGTACACACTGTAGCTGTGCAGATAGTTGGGAGCCTTGATCTGGTTGTTGGGAATTGACTTTTGGAACCTCTGCTCTCTCTAGTCAACCCTGCTCTCTCTGGTAGACTCCACTTGCTCAGTCCCTGCTCGCGCCAGCCCAAAGGTTTATTTGTTCATTATTATAAATAAGTACACTGCATCTGTCTTCAGATGCACTAGAAGAAGGTTTCAGATCTCATTACAGGTGGTTGTGAGCCTGGGATTGAATGCAGGGTTGCTGGGATTTGAATGCAGGACCTTTGGAAGAGCAGTTGGTGCTCTTACCTGTTGAGCCATCTCACCAGCCCCCATCTGATTTTGAATATTATTACATATTAAGTAAACTTTAAGTTGACTTCAATTTTGTTCAAATTTAGGCTTAACTCTGGTAACATATATTGAAGACTGTACCATGGAAGGTATAAATTTGCCTCTCTGTAAAAGAATTATATTTGCGTTACCATGACTACAAACACAATTTTGGTGACATTGATTATATTAAATTGCTCATTATGTGACCAAACATTAACTATCATGTATTTATTATAGTTGCTGTAACCGCTTTGATTAAATTGGAAAAATTTGTAACTCTCATTAGATTAGGGTTTAGTAAATGAAATAATTTATTCCTGTTAAAATTTTTATCCTCAAAGATTATCTTTTTTATTTTATTTTTTAAAGATTTATTTATTTAATATAGTACAATGTCTTCTTACATGTATTCCTATACACCAGAAGAGGGCACCAGTTCTCATAGGTGGTTTTGAGCCACTATGTGGTTGCTGGGAGTTGAACTCAGGACCTCTGGAAAAGCAGCTGGTGCTCTTAACAACTGAGTCATCTCTCCAGTCCCATAAAATTACCATTTTTAAACCAAAACTCTTTTATACCAAAGATATTTTAGCTATAAGTATAATCCCTGGAGTGTGGTGACTCAGGGAACAAGAATTAACAAAGAGACAACAATCCAATAGGGCTAAGCCTGACTTTAGGATGACCATCTCTACACAGGGATCCAGATCACTATCTCCCCATACACACACACCCTGCCTCCCCCTCACACAATCCCTCCCTCTCCATCTCTTCTGAGAGTGTAGATGCTCCCCCTGAATATTCCCCTTCTGTGGAATATCAAGTCTCTGCAGGTCTGGTTCATCCTCTCCCACTGAGGCCAGACAAGGCAGCCTACTTAGGGGAATGGGATCCATAGACAGGCAACAGCCTTAGAGACAGCCCCCTCTCCAGTTGCTGGGGGACACATATGAACACAGAGTTGCACATCTGCTCCATATGTGTCAGGGGCCTTTCTCCAGTCCATGTATGCTTTTTGATTGCTTCAGTCTCTGAGAGCCCCCAAGAGTCTAGGTTAGTTTGCTCTGTTGGTCTTCCTGTGGAGTTCCTATCTCCTCCAGGATCCTCATTCCTTCCCCCAACTCTTCCATAAGACTCCCTGACCTCCATCCAGTGTTTGGCTATAGGTCTCTGCATCTGTTTCAGTCAGTTGTTGGCTGGAGCCTCTCAGACAACAGTTATTCTAAGCTGTTCTAACTTTTAACTGTGTCCTTTCTTTAGACAGTATTTGTGCCCTTCCCCCAGCCTTGAGTGGGCTGAATCAGACCTTGATTTGCCACAGCTGGCTAGCCCACCTAGGGTGGAGTCTTCTGACCTGGGTAAAGTCTGTTGTCCTGCCACACCTGCCGCTTCCTACAAGGAGCCACTACCTACTGAGTGGCTGAGCCTGTTTTCCTGAGGAGATCAGGACAAAGCAAGGAGATCCTGACAAAACTATGATATCCTGACATAGTAGGGAATGGGTTTCCCCCTTTTTAAGTTCAGACTCAACAGTAAACTTTGGGCCTTAATCAGATTGGTCTCATTCTTCTCTCACTGTCTTTTCCATTCAGCCCCAGCTTTCCTTTCAAGAACCCAGTAACCCATGGCCATTGGAGGCAACAAGTATTATGTCTGTAGATGAAGAGGCAATTCTTGTTTTGTTTAGTTGTCTCACCACAACTGTAGTAACTCATAGATGCTCAATTTCTTCTTTAAACCCTAGATAGGAAAAGTTGTCAGGAGCAGACTAGTCTCAACAAGAAGTGAATAAATAACATTAAATGTTACATTCTGTGGATTTCTGACGTTTTTGAAAACCAACTACCTATGTAAAGTAATCTGGACTGTTGCCCATTAACTCAACTATTTCTAGTTAAAATCTTGAAAACATCCTAACAATAAACTTAGGGCCATAAATTTGCTATTTGGCCCTAAACTTGCAGGCTTAAACATTTCAGATCTGTTTATAATAACAGCAAAAGAAGGACTGGGTCTAAGCCCTGTACTTTCAAATATTTAGTATCAATAGAAGAAATTTATACCAATGATAACCTTGATTTTGCAAAAATAAATTCTATACTAAATAAGAACTTATGAATTCAACTTAGTAACAATTATAGAGATTTCTACCAAATGAGGTTATGGCTATACAATCAATTCTAGCTATTTCCTCTCTGTTCCAAATATGACCATTTCTACATTGCCTAGAAAGACAACTTATTAATAACCCTCTCCATCCCCAAAGCCCAACAAACTGGGTCGATGACTCTTCATAACATCTTCAAGCTGAATATGGACATTGAGATATTATGAAGGATGGGGAGGGTAGGGAAAATAGGATAATCAGTTTCTGATGTCTGTGTCTTGACTGGATCTGGCTGAAGTCCAGGACATCGGAGTTTAAGAAGGTCAGTTTAGCATGTCTGATGAGGAAATTCACCAAGGCTGTATATTCTGTAATATATAAATCTCAAAAAATTTCAGTATCATCAAGATATGTTTTTTATTTGATTCTCTGGAATCTAGTCCTCTGGAGGTCTCCGTTCATCATGTCTGATCCATATAACTCTGAAAGGTGTAAATACCTTAACCATCTTTTCCAAAAACACAAAGACAAAACCCTTTTCCCAAATCAGCATATCCTTGAGCCAGTAACCAGAAAAGCCTTCATTTTGACCTCGCTCCCAGAGGAATAATATAAGCACAAAACTCAACATCACACCTATTTTGAAAATTAAAGCAATCTAAAACAAGTGAAATAAACTAAAATATTATATTTCCTATACTTAGGCCTTTCCTATGTTGCCAAGAAGATATGAAACCCAATATTCCTGTAAAGTCCACATTAGACAGAATATGAGTATCCTGTGAGGCAAGTAGTCTGTCTTTATACCATCTTAATACAATTGATTCACGCTTCTATACGTACCCACTTATAAGCAGGCAGCAAGTCAAAGCAGGATTTAAACCCAGAACTCTCATGGAGCCCACATTAGACAGAAGTTGAGTATCCTGTTAAGATATGTTAGAGCAAAGGAGAAATTTACATGTAAATAAAGAAAATATCTAAAAAAAAAAAAAAAAAAAAAAAAAAAAAAAAAAAAAAA
>JADRCD010233587.1:0-40084 GCA_019843815.1 Montemys delectorum | reverse complement strand
CATCCATCCATCCATCCATCCATCCATCCATCCATCCATCCATCCATGTATTCATCCAATCATCCATTCATTTGCCTGCTGGTTACTGAAAAGACACCTTGAGGGACTGGGGATATGGCTCAGTTGGTGAGTGCTTGCTTAGCATGAAACCCTAGGTTTGAACCTATGGTGGTGCATACCTGTAATCCCAGCAGCATGGGAGTGAAGAAAGGAGGATCAGCAGTTCAAGATCATCTGTGGCTATAGAGAGTTCAGAACTAGCATGGGATACAAGAGACTATGTCACATGCATACAAATACACATACATACATACATACATACATATGTACATACATACATACATACATACATACATACATACATACATAGGATAGTTTCCATTGGGCCTTGGCACAGAGCTCTGGGCACATTCTGGGGGATGAATGTCCCAGCTGTGTGTCCTGGGAAGACGGGGTAGAGGGCTTCATGTGTAGAGCTGTCCACCTGCTTCTTACATGAAGACAGAGTCTGTCAGGGTAAGTGATGGAACGGAGGGAGTGTGGGCTGGCAGGCCTGTGGGCAGCCTGGCCTCCTCAAGGAAAGGGTATATGTGCACCGTGGGCTGGGAAGATTCAGCAAACTTGTGTGAGGTTGGATCTGCCAAGTTCATAGCACTGTGTGCAAAATGGGCAGGGGGCAGGGGAGGGGTAGGGAGCCCGCAGGGGAGGGGTAGGGAGCCTGCAGGGGAGGGGTAGGGAGCCTGCAGGGGAGGGGTAGGGAGCCTGCAGGGGAAGAGGAGGGAGCCTGCAGGGGAAGAGGAGGGAGCCTGCAGGGGAAGAGGAGGGGCAGGGAACCTGCAGGGGAGGGGTAGGAAGGCTTGTAGACTCAGGTCTGTCCATATAGAACCCTGGGGTGGGGAGGTGCATCTCATAAGTTTTTAGGACTAAACACTGAATGGGATTGTGACAGACATCTAGAAACTGTCTTTGCTAAAAAGCATGAACTCTTCACTTGGCCCAACAAGAAGAGACCATGCCCAGGATGAGAACAGTTATCTGTCATGGGGAAGCTGTACCTTAGAGCTGATTGTTTTGTAGAGACCCAGTTTGGTCCCCTGGGGTGATTAATATGTGTGACAATATCTTCTTTTAAAAAATCAAACCAACAAACTCATTTAAGGATTTTTAAAACAATGGTTTATTTTAGTCCCCCCCCCCTCTCTCTCTCTCTCTGTGTGTGTGTGTGTGTGTGTGTACCTGGAGAGGCCATAAGACACTGGATTCCATGGAGCTGAAGTCACAGGAAGTTGTGATCCTCATGACATGTGTGCTGGAAACTGAACTTGTGTCCGTCCTCTGCAGGAGCAGTCTGAAACCTCAGCTGCTGAACTCTACCCCAGTAACAACTTAAGGACCACGTCGCAGGACCAGTTGTATTAATGATGGGGCAGCATCCTGACCAGGATGGCTTTAATGATGCACACCTCTCTCCCCAGCCCGATTCTTCCTTTTCTCAAAGCTAAAGCTTACATCATCACCCCATGGTGAAGTTAGGGGTCACTGTGCCCCTTTACCTGTTTATCTTCCTGGTGGGCAATAATTATGCCCCCCTTTTCTGCCTTTTACCATTCTTTGTCTTTTTAATAGTGTTTGGGGCAGGTGGTCGAAGCCAACTGTAACTCCAGTTACAGAGTGGGGTTTGGGTTTGAGAGAAGGGAGGCCTGACAATAACTGGTAGGCTTCCAGAGTCCATGGCCAAGTAGAACTCATTGACAAGACAGCCCAAGGTCTGGGGAAGGTTGGAAGTTCAGCGAAGCCACTCTGGAGGCAAATAGGTGAGTGAAGTTGTGACGGTCTGTGAGGGCACAGCTGACATTGGCAGAGTCCTGGTGCAGTGGCTCTGGCTCTGGGAGCTTGGTGAGAAGGGTCTGAGAAGCGACTGACTGCTTTCTGGGCCTGATGCTCTGGCCAGAGCTGCTCACGTGGCTGAGCTGGCAGGTGGAGCAGTGTGGTTTGGCCCTGAGACCTGTTTGATGTGTTCCGCAGTTCAAGATTGAAACAACTCAGCCAATGTTGAACACAGGGAGATTTCTCATAAAAACTGTCTTTTCTAAGTTGAAAAAAACAAAAAACAAAAAACAAAAAACCAACCAACCAACCAACCAACCAACCAACCAACCAACCAAAAAACCTAAACCTCTGGGTTCATGAGCTCCATGGCAACACCTGCATGGACCTGAGTTGCTAATGCCTTCAACTGTACCCGTGAGCTCTGCACTGCCCTCTGTGGGCCAGGATCTGCACTGCCTTCTGCAGATGAGCCCAGTACTGTCCCCTCTCCTGCCAAGCCCTATCCTGCCTTCTGCAGGTAAGTCCTGCCCTGCTCCTTGCAGGCTGAGCCATGAAATGTTCACTTCAGGCAAGCCATGTACTGCTCCCTTCAGGCCAAGCCCTGCATTGCCCCACTGCAAGTGAGCCCTGCTCTGCTCTCTGCAGGCCAATGCAGGTATTACAAGCTACCCTTTATTCAGACTGCCTGTCTACCCATCAGTGTGTTCCCTGTTCTCCTTTTCTGGTCTGTGATAATTTCTGCCTGCCTGCCTGCCTGCCTGCCTGCCTGCCTGCTTTTTCCTCCATTCTTTCCTTCTCATTCCTTCCTTCCTTCCTCCTTCCTTCCCTTCCTTCCTTCCTTCCTTCCTTCCTTCCTTCCTTCCTTCCTTCTTTCTTTGTGTGTGTATGTGTGTGTGTGTGTGTGTGTGTGTGTGTGTGTGCACATGAGTGAGTGCAGGAGCCCACTGGGGCTAGAAGTGTTGGATGCCCCTGGAGCTGGAGTTACAGGTTCCAGCTCCCTGATTTGGTGCTGGGATTGAATTCTGGTCCTCTGGAAGAGCAGTGCACATTCTTATCCCCTGAGCCATCTCTCCAGTCCCAGTTTCTGTCTGTCTTATTTTATATATCATGACTTTGACAGTTTTGGAGAGTAACATACAGGCGTTTTGTAGAGGGACCCTCGGTTTGGGTTTTCCTGATGTTTGTCTTGTGATCAGACAGGGCATGTGCCTCGGGGAAGATCAGGCACACTCGTTAGATCCTTCCTGCGAACGTACAAACAGTGGCTTAGATACACACTAAGGACTGTCAGGAACACGGGGCAAGGTGGCATCTGTCTTAGGGACCCTTAGTAAGTTGTTATGGAGCAGTTTCTGGTTTTTTTCTGGTCTTGGTGGCAGCAGCCGCCTGTGTTCTTGTGTTCTAAAGGAAAAAAAAAAAAAAAAGCCCTGTTCAGACAGGACACAGTGGCAGGCCAAGACATCAAGGTTTGATTAGAGCAAGCACGGAAGTAAGAATATGCCACATGGGCCTCAAGAAACCTGACCTTAGCAGACATGACTACATCTCTCCTCTCTCTGGTATCACTTCATTGGTTGTTCTCCAGGGCAGGCACTCCTGAGAAAGGGGCACATTCTTTTTACCCAGAATCCAGTTTGTTTTAAGGAGACATAAAAGATACAAGAACATGCATGAAAAGTGGAACTAGAGAGGTGGCTCGCTGGTTAAGAGCACTGACTGTTCTTCCAGGAGACCAGAGTTGGACTGATTCTCAGCAGCCACACTGTAACTCCAGTTCCAGAGAACCTAATGCTCTCGTTGGGTCTCTGGAGGCACTGCATGAATGTGATGCACAGACACTCAAACACATAAATTAAAAATAAATAATTCATTTTTTAAAAAAAAGAAATCATAGGAGTTCAAGTTCACTGATGAGAGGAAAAGCAGCACCCTGCATAGATTCCCCAGGCCAGAAATTCCTGGGAGACAGCTGACCCAGGGGTTTGACTGTTCTGCTCACTATTCGTAACTTCCTGTGTCGTTGACTCCTACTATCTCTCATCCTGTTGGGAGACCCTGAGCTGTCACAGCTGGTGAGATCACTACTGTCTACTATTCCCTAAGTACTGTTTTGAGAGCCTATCAACCAGTTCCTCCCAGAGCTCACTTCCTGTTTAACACAGTCGTTGCTTAGGCTGTCTAGTTCTCTGAATCCTGTGCCAAGCAGCCAGATGTGTGGAAAACAAACACAGTGTTAAGGCAGGGCAGCTCATTGACACCTGCTTAGCATGTGGTTCCATCCCTAGCAACACATACACATAACACACGCACGCGTGCATGCGTACATGCACACACATGCACACCAAAAAAATACAGACACAGCACAGCTGAGAAAGCCCACTGTTAGCTTATGGTGGCCCAAGCCAATGCTCCTCAGGCCCTGCAACCTCACTCCGTTTCCCCATCTGGGCCCTCTTCACACTTTTGAACCCTCAGCCCCTCCTCTCTTGTTCCTTGCCTTCAGTCCTTCCTTGGCGTCTCAGGAGAGAACTCACACTGCTTGCCTTCCATCCCTGGGTCCTGTACTGCCATCACCACCTCCTCCTCCTCCTCCTCTTCCTCCTCCTCATCTTCCTTGTGCACATAGCCCTTCCCCAACTCCCCTCCACCTCCCTCATGTGTCAGACACCCATGAGGACAGCTCCACACACTGTACTTCATCTGAGAGATGTAAACCATTTATAAAGACCACAGACTCCCACATGAGTCAGCGGGGATGCACGTTGTTGAAGGCTGCAGAAAGAGTGTCGGGAGTGTTGGCCATTTTCCTCAGTGGCACATGTCTGAGGACATGGGGCTGGCAGTCCTGAAGGGCTCTGTTTCTACAATTTAGTGTGGCCGTGTGAAGGTTTATTAGATTATAACTAGTTTGTTTTTCAGTGCTGAGGATGGGGGCTTGGACCTCACGTACACCAGGCAGATAGGTTTTTTTTCCACTGACCCACACGCTCAGCCTAGTGATTTTAAGTATAGTGTTTGCTTCAGAGATGAGGTAGGGAGAAGAGACTCACGATACAGTCCTGGCTGGTCTAGAACTTACATCTGGCTTATTAATATTTATATGTACATTTGTGTGTGTATACATATGCATGTATGGATGTGTGTGAGTGTACATGTGTGCATGCATGTACATGGGCGTATGTGTGTATATATGAATGTGTGCACATGTGTGTGTTCGCATGTGTGCATGTGCTTTTGCTTATGTGGATGTCAGAGGACAGCTTTATGGCACCGGTTTTCTCTTTCTACCTTTCCATTGTTGTGCTTGCACAACGAGCACCTTTAACTCAGCCATCTTGCAAGCCCTTTGTCTCCTATCCATCTGCTGATTAGTGTTTTGATTGCTTCTGACTCTTGGTAATTGCAAACAAAGTTTCTGTGAGTGCTTATGTATCAACTGTCACAGTGTCCCATGTTCCCTTTCCTCTTGCTGAGTACTCAGAGAGAATGGCAGCCCCATGGTGGGTGGATGCTAAATTTCCCGGTTCCAGCCGCGCCATGGTCCTAGCGGTGTTATTTGGCACTGGCTTTGCAAGTCGCCCAGCCGGCCTGGAGCTTGTGATTCCCTTGCCGCTTGCCGCAGCCTCCTGGGGCTGAGGTGACAGGCAAGCTTTGTGTTTGCAGTTCTCCCGTGGTCAGTATCATGCTTTCTGGAGAGGGCTTGTCCCAGACCCTGAAGCTTGTCTGCTGGTTCTTGATGAAACATTTAGCAAAGTTTACTAGTAAAAGTGTCTGAACCTGGAGTTTTCTCTGTGAGAAGAGGTTAACTATACATTAAGCTTCTTTAATAGAATCAAGGCTAACAGAATTAGGAACGCTCTCTCTCCTCCTCTCCCCTTCTCTTCCTCTCTTCTTTCTTTATCTCTGGTGTGTAACAGTTTCCTCCTAGATTGAAACATTCTCTCCTGCAGGGAAACTCCTTAAGCAAGAAAGTGAAACACTCAAAATAGCTTCAGGAAGTCCCTGAAACCGACCAGATTCACTAAACCCCTCCCTGACAGAGCAAACAATAAATGAGGATGAATGTCTATCCAAGCAGTGAATTTGAACTTCCAAGATGACTCTTAAGAGGAGAAAAGACTGAGACTCAGACCAGATCAACTGCCGGGAAGGAGCAGAAACCAGCAGAACTGTCTAGAAGAGGTTTAGCAAATCTCCAGACTGCTGAGCTGCCTTCAGGCTGTGCAGTGGCTTCCAGGCTCCCAGCTTTGTGAGCTGTCACCCATGCTGGGTGGGCCTTGTTGATGCAGCTGTCTGAGTAATTTCTGATCCTGTAACACCTGACCCATATCCCTATAAGTAACCTCACTAAAACTCATTGGTTCACCAAGTTGGACTTTGGTGGCATCTGTAATTTGGTGTGTTGTAGATTCCCTCTCTGGGGTGTGTTGTGTATGTGTTGTGTCCCCAGGAAGAGTTTTGTCACAATACTCTCTTTTTCTTACTTATTTTTATTTGTGTATGAGTAGTTGCCTGCATGTGTGTGTGTGTGGTATGCCTGTGCTTAGTGCTTGTCTTAGTTTGGGTTTTACTGCTGTGAACAGACACCATGACCAAGGCAACTCTTATAAGGACAACATTTAATTAGAGCTGGCTTACAGGTTCAGAGGTTCAGTCCATTATCATCAAAGTGTGAGCATCCAGGAAGGCCGATGTGGGGCTGGAGGAGCTCAGAGTTTTACATCTTCCTCTGAAGGCTGCTAGCAGAATACTGACTTCAGGCAGCTATGGTGAGAGTCTTAAGCCCACACCCACAGTGACACACCTACTCCAAGAGGGCCATACCTTCTAATAGTACCACTTCCTGGGCCCAGCATATACAAACCATCATAGTGCCTATGGGGTCAGAAGAGGGCATTGGAACTGGAGTTAGGTAAGAATGACTGGGAGCTTCCCATTGGGGTACTGGGAATTGAACCTGGGTCCTCTGGAGACGCTAAGTGCTCTTAGCCACTGGACTGTCTCCCTCCCTCCGCCTTTCCTTCCTCCCTCTCTCCCTCCCTCCCTCCCCCTCCTCAGGCCTTGCACATGCTGGTCAAACTCCACCATTATGTCATACCTCTAGTCTTAGCATCTCTAGTGAATTTTCTGTTCTTTAAGGAACTTGTTAGTTTCACTTGAGTATCACACTTGCTGGTACAGGAGTGCTCATAACTATCTTAGAGGCTTCTTTGCTGTCTGTGGGGTCTGTACTATTGCTTCATCTCTTATTTGCAGTGTTCTTCATCGTTGTATAGCTGTGTTGTGGGGTCCTCATATTCCAACATAAATCCAACATAACTCAAACACCAAGTCAATGCAGATGACAAAATTTATTGTAATCAAGCCAATACTGATCGATCAGGGCCACAGAATAGACTCAGGAGCTGAACTTCGACCATGAAGGAACATTGTACAGCATATTTAAAGGATGAGACCACAAAATGAAGGGGAACAGACAGATAATGTAGCATTGTCCAATCATCTTTGACATAAGGGGTTGAGCAAGGGACTTTCCATTAATCAGGATAAAAATCAGGTTCCTGAGTCTGGGAGCTCGAACTTAGCTTAACCCTGCCAGCAAGATGGAGAGGCTAGCCCCAGGCAACTGTCTTTCTATAAATTGTCCCTGAGCTGTCTGGACTCAGACAACTGTTTACAGCAGAAGCTGTTCAGCTATGGGGAATCCCCAGCTCCCCTAGGGCCTGGGACCTGGAATTTAGTTTCTCCCATCATTAAATGGAGTCTGAAAATGAAATGGTGGTGCTTAGAATAAGTTTCTTTTGCCTGTTCTCACCACCTAGAGGTTTATAATTTTACTGATCATTCCAAAGGAATCAACCTAAGATCTTAAGCTTTTACTGATTTTCTTTATTGCTTTTCTGTTTCTTGGGTCTCTCTCTCTCTCTCTCTCTCTCTCTCTCTCTCTCTCTCTCTCTCTCTCCCTCTCTCTCTCTTTCAGGGTCTCACTATATAGCGCTGGCTAGCTTGAGACTTGCTATGTACATGAGGTTGGACTTGGCACAGGACTTGAACTCACAGATCGATATCTGCCTACCTCAGTTTTCTGGCTGCTAGACTTAGGGGCATGTAAATCTGTCTTAGTCAGGGTTTCACTGCTGTGAACAGAGACCATTGCCAAGGCAATGTTATAAGGACAACATTTAATTGGGGCTGGCTTCCAGGTTCAGAGCTTCAGTCCATTATCATCAGGGTGAGAACACGGCAGTGGTGTGCAGGAGTAGAGTTCTACATCTTCATCTGAAGGCTGCTGGCAGAATACTAGCTTCCAGGCAGCTAGGAAGAGGGTGTTAAAGCCCATGCTCACAGTGACACACCCACTCCAACAAGGCCACACCTCCTAATAGTGCCACCCCCTGGGCCAAGCATAGACAAATCATCACAGTCTTTATACCCAGAATCTAGATTTCTTTTTGTGACTGGTTTTTTTTTTTTTCTTTTTCTTTTTAAAGTAAGATTTACTTCTGCGTTGCATGTGCAGATGTGCCTCTCCCTCCCTTTCTCTCTCACTTTCCCCCTCCCCTCCCCCTCCTTCTCCCTCTCTCTCCTCTCTCTGTTCTATGTGTGTGTGTGTGTGTGTGTGTGTGTGTGTGTGTGTGTGTGTGTGTAGACCAGGAAGGGCTTTCGGGTGTCTTCCTCCATCACTCTCTACCTATTCCTTCCAGCCAGGTTGTTACCCTGAACCTGGAGCTCATGTTTTCTTGACGAGGGAGGCTGGAAGCCAGCAAGCCCAGCCATCCCCCTGACTCTGCCTCTCCTGGAGCTGGGCTTACTAGTGCACATAGGACACCTGGCTTGTGCTGTGTGAGCTGAACTCTGCGCTTTATGATCATGCAGCAGGCTTTGTTACTGATCTCTAATTTAATTGAATTCCAGGATGACTTTCAAACATTCCTTGGAAGAGCTGAATCCTTTAACATATTATGATAACTAAGGCTGGGGACCTATAACAAGTGGGGCTCTGTATGGTTGTGTGTAGGCATGCATGGTGTGTGTGTGTGTGTGTGTGTGTGTGTGTATCAGAAAACAACTTGCTGGAGTCAATTCTCTCCTCCCACTGACCATGTGGGTCCTGAAGATCAAACTCAGGCCGTCAGGTTTGGTAGGAAGCACTTTTACCTGTTTGCCAGCTCAGTGTATGATCTTTTCATGAACTGAGGGAGGATTTAAGCAAAGGGTTTGAATTCTTCTCCTCCTCTTCCTCCTCTCCCTCTCCCCCTCCCCGCTCAGGTCTCACTGTAGGGCAGTCTGGAGCTCATATGTATTTCAGATTGGCCTCTAAATTGCAATCCCCCGCCTCATGTATGCCATGATGCTCCTCTTCAGCTGGGCTTCATAAGTCTGGGGGAGGGGTTGGTGGGGGCTGTGAGGGTGGGGGTGGACCATGTGGATTCCAGGAGTCAGTTCATGTCCTGAGCAGCATCCAGATCTAAGGAGGCATAGATGGATTTCGTAGGAAAGAAAACAGTCTAGTGCGTGAGAGGGTCCCCTTGGTACTGAAGGACCACACGTAGCTTCTGGTGTCTTTATCCTAGTCGGCTTCGGTTCCTTACCCACCAGCAAGCCACCTATTCCACAGAAGCCAGAAGTCACTTAGTACTTCAGAGCCTGTCTCCCCAGCCCCTGGATATGGACTTTGTCCCTGGTGCAGCCCCCCAGGGCCCTGTGTGGTGGTAGGGCTGTCCTCTTTGGGCTGTGACTATGATGAATTAAACTGCCATTGATCTTGTCTGTCCAGTGTTTGGGCCATGTGTAAACCCAGAAGAGGCAAGAATTTCTCCCTCACCAATGAGCAACAGCAAATATTAAAGCAGTCCTTTCCTTGTAATAGGGCAGGTGGCGGGCCGGGCCAGCCCTGGGCTGGATCCCAGCTCCCACAGGCTTCCTCTGGGGAGTGACTTGAGACAGTGCACAACCCATCCCCCACACAGCAGCTGCTAGCATTGGTTGTTGAGCTCTCACCTGAGCTAAGATCCCTCAGCCCCACACCCAACCCTGGGGGTCAGGTGCCTTCCTACCATCTCACAGTGAGGATGTAGTGGGAAGTCTCAAGGGCTAATCTGGAGTTGGGGTGCTGAGTGGAGGTGTGATGAGGGCAGCTAGGTCGCCTAGATGGAGACCGTGTCTAGGAAGGAGAGAACTGGAGTGAGAGTTACCTCTGGCTACAGGAGGCAGCCATGTTGCCCACCCCGCCAGGGTGAGCCCTCCTGGTCATCCATGTGCTTCCTCATTTGGATTGGAGAAGAGGCCACCTCCTTCCCTGGAGGTTTCAGCCAGTCACTGGTGACATTTTTAGAGCCAGGTGCTTTCCATAATGATCACTTCTGGTATCTGGTATTGTCCCCATACCCTGAAAGCCCCGTGCCTAGAACTGCACCTGAAACACAGTAGGTGTATAACAGAAGTGAGTTAAATGACATAATATGTTAACTTCATGGTGATGAAAGTCTGTGATCCCAGTGACTGAGGTAGGAGGATTGCCTGGAGTTCAAGACCACAGCGTGATGTAGTGAGTTCCAGCCCAGCCAGGCTGCACTGTGGTAGTCTGACTCAGAAACAGCCGGCTGGGGAGGTGGCTCAGCCTTGAGAACATCGGCTGCTCTTGCAGAGGACCTGGGTTTGCTTCCCAGCACTCAGGTGGTGACTCACAACCATCTGTAACTCATGTTCCCAATGCCTCTTTCTGGTCTCCTCAGATACCAGGCCTACACACAGTACACATACATACATGTAATCAGAATGCTCAAATGTGTAAAATAAAAATAATACATTACATAAATCATGCTTTAAAATGAGCAAATCAAGTTTGCTTCCCTGCCTTTCAGCTGGGGGTCCTTAGATGAGCAACATTACCCCTTTGAGCTGCCATTCCCGTAGCAGTGAAGTTAGTCAGCCACACTACTGCTGCGTTGACTCGGTGCTGTATGAAGACAGTAAGCTGGCTGCATTTGTGGCTTAGAGTGCTGGTGTAGCATGCAGGAGGGCCTAGCATCTGGGCCCAGCACTGAAGAGAAAGGGGAGGGGCTTACTAAGTATCAAAGAACCAACTACTGTGATGAGTATAGGTGCAATCTTGGTTCCTGCCCAATGGGAGAGATCCCTGTGGGCCCAAGGATACAGCAACTGTAGGGACAGCTCATCTAGTGAGAGCCATGCACTGGGACTCTAGACTAATCCATTAAATGCTGAAGATGACTCCTCTGCCTGCCTGCCTGCCTGCCTGCCTGCCTGCCTCTGACCTCTGTGTGTGTGTGTGTGTGTGTGTACACGTAAGCATGAGTGTGGAGGTCAGAGAGTTCAACCTTGAGTGTCAGTCCTCAGATGATGTTCATCTTACTTTTTTGCTTTTGTTTTTTTGTTTTGTTTTTGTTTTTTGTCTCCCTATGTAGTCCTCGCTGGCCTGGCTCTCTTGGATTAAAGGCATGTGTCACCATGTCTATCTAGCTTGTTTTTTGAGACAGGATCTCTTACAGGTCTGGAGCTTGCCAAATAGACCAGACTGGCTGGCTGGTGAGCCTTGGGGATCTGCTCGTGTCTGCTCTTCAGTGCTGGGATTATAAGGGCCTATCACCATGTCTGCTTTATCCCCCCAACACAGGTTCTGGGCCTGAACCCAGGTCCTCTGGCTGGCAAGGCGATCACGTCACCCACTGTCTTCACAGGCCATGTATTGTTTTTCCTTTGGCCCCCATCTAACATCTGAGGAGGTAGAAGTGAGGGAGACGTTGGTTATGAAGAGCGGTTGGGAATTTCTGCTCCCTCCCCTGCTCATAGGAGATCATGTCAGAAGTCTCAAAAGTGACTCTGGACTGGCGTTTGCTTTTTAGGCTAGACTTCCGGCCAGCCAGCCCCTGACACCTAAGGTCTCTACCCCCATCCCTCCAGCACTAAGCCTGTAAAGGGCACCACTATACCAGGCTTTCACACATGTGTGATCAGCCAGGCCTTTGTGCTTTTGAGACAAGCACTGTGCCAGGCTTTGCCCTCTCTACAGCCTCTGTAAGACTTTTTTTTTAACCCCTGGGACTGAGGGTAGCTAGGCAAGAGTTGTGCCTGAGGCACACACGGAGGCATACCTCTAGCCCCTATAAGACATGGTAAGACCGTGTGGGAAGACAGAGAAATCCTATCTCGGGAGATATGGACAGTGTGCATGATGGCATACACCTTTTAACCTAAGCATCCGGGAAGCAGAGGCAGGTGGATCTCTGTGAGTTTGAGGCCAGCCTGGGCTATATAGAAAGCCTGTCTTTAAAAAAAAAAAAGGATATTGAGAATAACACTTGAGATTGACCTTTGATCTCTGCACATGTTTATGTATGTGTATATACACCTGCACATGTGCATGGGAGTTTTAGTGTGATGTCCCCATAAATTTGAGTGGCTGTTTATGGAGGATTAGGTGGGGCTTTGCTGGAGGAGTTCGTCCCTGGGGTGGGCTGGGAGGTTTCAGGAGATTCCCACTACCATCCTACTGTGCCCTCTCTGCTTCCTGTGTGTGGTTGCGATGTGAGTCCTTAGCACTTGGCTTTCAGCTGCCTGGGTTCTGCCGTCATAGACCGTAACCCTCTGTACCGTAAGCCACATCAACCCTTTCTTCTTGTAGTTTGGCGCACTAGAAAGACTCCGCCTCCGAAAACTTTCTCAGCGCTCCACAAACTGCCTGTAAATGGGAGGAGGTTTTGTGGCCCAGAGTCAGGCAGGTCACCCTGCACCCCACTCAGACCTTGTTGGCTGTCAGTACGGGGCATCCCTCTGCCTTCCTCCTGGCTACTGTAGTAGGGGACACAGGGCCACTCAGCTCCGTACATAAAAGCCAGCTGCATTAACAAGCAGGAAGACACTGGCATGCCAGCTATGGGGGCACCTGGGAGGCAGAGGCAAGGGGTTAGCCTAGTCTACATAGCAAGTTTCAGTCAATCCAGAGCTACATAGTGAGACTCTGTCTCAAAGGAAGAAGAAGGAGAAGAGGAGGAGGAAGAAGAAAGCAGCTGTGACTGCTGCTGCCTGACATGACGGTGCTCACCTATGACCCCAGCAGCAGGAAGGTAAGGCAAGAAGACCAGGAGTTCAAGGTCATCTAAGGCCGTGTAGGGGATCTGAAGCCAGCCTGGGCTACTTGAAACCCTTCTCAAAACACCTGAAGCCAAAAGTAACACAGACACACTCACAGAGACACACAGAGACACACACACCACACACACACACACACACACACACACACACACACACACACACATACATACACATGGCCCCCGTCCTGCTCACTCAGGTCCCCAAGTTCTGGCTGTGTCACTGTGTACTCTGGGCAACTGCTTCCATTCTCTGAACTACAGTTTCCTCCTCAGGAAAATGCTCAGGGCTTTGTGATGGTCACAGGCCAGGCAGAACTGAAGTACTACGGGTGTAGCCCAAGTGGAGGGAAGGAAGAGGAGTCACGGAAGCGGGTGGTGTGGCCCGGTAGCAGGCCTCCACCCTGGCCTCCCTGTTCAGCTTCTTGTCTCACCTGTGGCTCAGAAGCAAAATCCTGCCAGGGCCTGGGAGTCCACCAGGGTCATGCAGTGGCCCAAGCACTTGAGCGATGCGGTGGTTGTGGCTCGGCCTGGTAACTCCACTGCACCGAGGAGGGTCTGTAAGAGGGAGACGCCCCTGCCTTAAGCTTTGCAGGTCGAGGGCCAGGCCATAGCAGAACAACATTAAGGAGAAGCTGTGGGCAGAGCCACAGTTAGGTGCATACCACATGTGACCCCAGCACGCAGCTTCATCTGCCTGGAGGCCGTTGCCAGCTCCGTGTCCTGCCTGTCAGACGTAGCTAGTAACATGAGGTGGCCTGTGGCATGCAGGACACCCTTCCCAGAGTCGGGCTTGGTCCAGGGAAGGTAACAGCACAGAGACCTCAGAAGGTTTTATGGCCCTGCTTCTGGGAACATGTCCTCCAGCTGGGGATGGCATCCCAGTCTAGATCCACAGGGGCCTGGAGGACCTCCCAAGGACAGCGGACCTCTCTGACTCAGTCCCTCTCAAGGACAGAGTGGCCACATTCCCAAGCCCCACAGTGCTCGGATTTAGCATTGACAGCAAGGGGAAGTTATTCGGCATCATTCTAAAAGTCTATCCCCATCCCCCTCCGAGACACTGATGACTTTGCCAGGTGGACACAGCCCAGGCCAGGGCTGCAGACGCAAAGCTTGGGGAGACCGTCTTTAGTGTTGCAGACTCGTTTGGGTACTGACTGGGGAGGACTGGAAAGAAGCCAGAGCCTTCCGAGGGAAAACAGAGGGTTGTGGGTAATGGCAGGGTTAGAACTTCAAAGCTTCTGATTTAAATAACAAAAGATACTCCGTGGCCCCTGGGAGAGCCAGGAAGCCTTGAAGAGGTTGGTGGTGGGGGTGGGAGTGGGCTCTGGATGTTGGCTTCCTTCTAATTTATCAAGAAGAAGAGGGGGAAAAAAAAACCTAAAAATGAAAGATTGCAAAAAAAAAAAAAAAAAAGTATTTGATCTCATTGTTTTTGTTCAGAGATGTATTACTTGTGATTATAACCTATAGGTGGTTAACTATAGCGCAAAACAAATGCTCTCCTCCTTAGATCTTGGGGCTTTTTTGTTTTTGCTGTTGGTTTTGAGATGAGCTCATGTAGCCCAGGCTAGCCCTACCACATCCTGTTTTCTGTGGTGCTGGGGATCGAACCTTGGGCTTCCTGCATGAGAGGCAGGAGCTCTACCCACTGCACCACACTCCCAGCCTCAGTTTTGGTGTTGATGGAGACCAGGTTCCAGGCAAGCTGGATCCTCATTCTTCCGAGATTCCATTGGGTGTCATCGCTAACAGGGCCTGTGCTAATCGCCAATGCGCTAACCGCCAGTGCTTACAGGGGCCTGTGCTAACCGCCAGTGCTTACAGGGGCCTGTGCTAACTGCCAGTGCTTCTCAAGGCAAGGCCTCTCTGTGCAGGGTGTGGTGGGTGATGGATGGGGAACAGGAAGCTGCCTGGCCAAAGTTCAAGCTCAGTTTCCCTCCAGCAACTACTCTTGCCCCTGGGACCTACTTTTGCCATCTGTGAAATGGCTTGTAAAGGAGACAGTCAGCACTTGTCACCTCTGGGGCCTTGCTCTACCCATGAGCTGCGAAGGCTGGGAGCAAGCAGTGACCTCCTCAGCCTTGGTACATCTCCTAAGGAGCCTGGCCAGTTCTCCGCAGAGACTGCCGTTCCTCGCGGCTTCCTGAACTGGATGGAGGAGCAGCCGCGAGTCACTTGTCAGGCGCTACACAGAGCCCTAACCTTCCGTCTCAACCCTGAGGGCTGGCACCATGGCATGCCCACCCTGGCCAAGCTGGCTCCCCACTCTTCTCCAAGGGCTCATTCATCTTGGGCCCTCCTAGCGTGCCATTAACTAGCTAGCCTGCTTCTGGTAGCTCTCCTGGTATCTCCACAGAGCTCTGTGTCCTCCATCCTCTGTAGAATATCCACCTCATGTTTTCTTAAAATAGCTAGCCTCAAATAACAAACTTCATTTCCCTGGAGACATCAAGGATTCCACGAGGCACGTGTGAGACACAGAGGTTGAGATCCCGGGCGAGACAGGTGGTAACAGTGTGGTATTGTGATTGGCAGTGGTGGTGGGGATAGTAGTGATGGTGTTGATGGTGGCATAGCAACGCTGGCGGGGATGGTGGGGATGGTACAGATGGGGATGGTGATGCTGGTGATGCTGGTGATTTAAGGGGGGTGGGGATGATGGGGAGGGTGGTAATTATGATGGTGAATATGGTGATGATGGGGGGGATGGTAGAGACGATGTGGTGGAGGAGGTAGTGGGAACCAGATGGGAGTATGGCTTGTCTCTGTTTTAACTCCTGGTTTTAAGTGTTGGTAATGCATGCTCCTATAACTTCAATTTTTTCAAAGCCTACTTCTAAGGACAGTTCTCAAACCTCCCTTGTAGCCCACCACCCGCCAGAGGTAGTAGAAAAGAAAGGATACAGGCAAGTGGACCTGTTTAGAAAGGTTCTCTAGAGCAACTCCCATCTGTGCTGTCTGGAAATTGGCAGGTCAGTTCACAGGTTAGCAGGCAGCTGCAGCTTGATCCACTCGTGAACACTACATGGATACACCAGCAGTCCAGTTCGGTAGAGTCCAGGATAGTGAACATGAATCAGCAGTGGTGATGTGAGCTAGCAGAGACAGCCAGGCCTCAGCCTCAGCTCCAGTCAGCAGAAGGAGCCAACAGCAACTCCAGGAAAAGTTCTTGGCTGTGCCTCTCTCAGCAAAGTGAAGATCACAAGACCAAGAAGCGTCGTACAGTTACCTCTACAAGCAAGCCCCCCCACCCCTACCCCCACCCCAGTCTGTTGAGTCTTTTATACTCCCTCCAAACATCACGTGTCTTCCATGGGTCTTGCCTCTCAGCACAGGAGTCTGTCTTAGCTGACATCACTCTGCCCATTGGATCTTGGAAGCAGCAAGAAGCTGCAGCACACCATCAAAAGTTTTTGGTACACTTCTCTCTGTGGAGTCATGACAAATGTAGCTCAACTACTCAATGTAAGGTGTCATTAGTGAAGAATCCTTCACATGTCCTTTCACATGCTTGCTTTAGCAGAACACCCTTTCACCTGTATCCACTCCAGGAGAACACTCCTTGACGTGTTTGCCCCAGCAAAACACCATCCGACACAACTCACTTTCCAAAGAACCCTTAAGTTTCCACTTCAGGTCTCCATTTGGCAGGACCCGTAGGCTTATGGCTGGAACATTCACAAATGGTGACCGGCACTGTCTTCCTGTGCTTCTCCGTGGGGTGTGGCCAAGGAGATGGTGAGAGAAAGAGACCCCAACAGGTCTCCCATGAAAAGAGGCCTCGTTCTGCACTGACCAGGACAGCAGGCAGGTGGCCAAGAAGGGGGTGGACACAGTCAGCTGAGGTCTCACCAGTCCTGCAGGGCAAAGGCCAGGCCAGCCAAGGCCATCTGGCCTGTGCTGTAAGTACGGCCCATGATTGTCATGGTAACAGCCCTCCTGCAGGTTGTGTGGTGCACTCAGTCACTGAAAGTGTTTGAGAGAGGTCCAGGCCCCTCCTGCTCCAGGGCAGGAGAAAGAGGGAAGGCTTCCGGGGGGTACCTGCTTAGTGTGGACTGGGCAGAATGATGCTGGCCAATCCCAAGGCACTCAGGAACTGACGGCCACAGGGCCATAGCAGATAAAGAAGTTGGGAGCCAAGGTGGCACCGGTCAGGGCCACGGCCACAGCCATATCCCAGCATCATCTTGTGCCCTAGCCTGTGAAGAGGAGCACATGGGGTACAGGGATGGCCCTGGGGACCCTCCACAGGGTAGGTGCACCTGCCCAAAGGAGACGAAGGCAGCCAGCTCTGCCTTCTCAGAGCTTCTAGGAACATGGAAGGCTTTGGAATTGAAATGATAGTGTCTTGTTCTCAGTCAGAGTCAGCACAAACTTGTGGTCAAGAAGATGGCTTTGGCATTGGGCACCTAGGTCTGAGCCCCCTGGGGCTGCCTCAGTGGCAGTGCGTGGGTGTCCTGAGAGGGAGCCCCTTCTGGTTGGGAACACTGGAGTTTGCCTAACACCTTAATGCCTTCTGCTTCCAGATAGTTATTCTGTCCTGGGGAGCTGGGAGGAGAGGAAAGGCCCCAGACAAAGGCTCCCGCCAGGCTCCAAGCCTTGAGGATGGACTGGCCTGGGCCCTTCAGGCTTTGGGAGCTACACACCCGGTCCCACTGGAGGAGAGAGACGCCTGATGGTTTCTGTGTGACATGGGTGTGAAGGGATGGTGGGTGGAAGGGTGAGTTGAGGGTCTCTCCCAGGAGCCTGGTCGGCCTGGGCCCTCAGGGTACATTTCCCACAATGATCCCAGTGGCGGACTATGGGAGGCAGGGTTTGTGTGCCCCACTGGAAGCCCAGCTACTGTACACAATCCTCCTTGCATTCGACAGCTTGATTTGTTCAATAGAGACAGTGACAGGGTTATGTGAGGGTATGCCTAGAAGGCCAGCCTGTGGAGCAGTTCACATCACAAAAGATGACAGGACATGAGAGGGTCTGCTAAGTCACCTTTGCTGTTCGAGGGATGGGTCAGTCCCCAAGCTCACAGATGAACCTGGGTCACCATAGGCGGTCAGAAGTGCAAGCCAAATGATTAAATTCTCCACTTGAGGGAGGGGTCTGGAGAGAGCTTGGTAGGGATATGCTTGCTGCAGAAGCGGAAATATGTAAATTCAGTCTGCGGAAGCCACATACAAAGAGGGGCATGGTGGCATATGCCACTAATCCCAATACAGGGGAGCTGGACAGGACTCCCTGGGGGCTCACTGGCCAGCCATCACAAGTGGGAGACCCTGGGTCACAACAAAGTGGGGCTCAGAGACTTAGAGCCCCTGCTATGCAATTCTGAGGACTACAGTTAGGGTACCAACACCCTCCCAGTAAGCCAGGCATCTGGATCATACCTGTAACTCCAGCTCGGAGGAGAACAAGGACAGGATTCCAGAGTTTTCTGGCTTTGCTGAGAAAAATGTGAGGTCAGGGTTAGGGGGAGAACCTGCCTCAAAGGAATAGGCAAAGAATGACAGAGAGCACCTGACACCCTCTATGAACTCTGCAGGTGAATGTAGACACTTCGCCTATATGCACATAGACACCACAGACATCCGCACAGCACACACAGAGACACATTTTTTCAAAGGTTCATGGCTCCTGAGGAATGATCCAAGGTTGACCCCTGGCTTCCTCACGCACTTACATGCAAATATATGTAAACCTGAGTGTGTTACACATGCTCTCTGTGTCTGTTTCTGTCTCTCTGTCTGTCTGTCTCTTTCTCCATTTGAGCAAACAATTCCTTGGGTCCATCCCTGTCCCTGTACACTCTGGTTTGGTTAAAGAACTCTGCTAAGGTTGCTCAGCATACACATCCCACTCTGATTCAGAGGGAATCCTCTTAGGTTGGTTAGCCTCATCCGTGCCATTTTCTGCCCCCGACCCTCCCAGGCATCTGGCTGTGACTGTCCTTTGTCTTCAGTCTTTCTCCCAGGGAGAGACCACATCTCAGGGGTCCTTCACCTGTGGAGGATGTTACAGACAGAGCTGCTGGGAGCCGATGGGGAAGAAGAGCACTGAGACCTGCTAGTCCCCATTAGTCCTTTCTGATGCCCCAGGCTCCTCCGTGCTCAGCTGGTGGGGACCAGCTGAGAATAACACATCTCCTTGTCCTGTCTCCAGGAGCATCTTTGGGATGTCCCAGCATTGAGGAGGGGACATAAGATAGAGGGCTCACTGGGCTGGGCTGCCTGGGATGGTAAAGCTGCTACCAGGTTAGGATAGAGAGGCCTGAGCACCCTCTGGCTTCTCTGGCATCGAGAGAAAAGCCAAACAGACCTTGCCAAGCTCCAGCACGGGCTGTGTTGTTACTGAGTCCCGGGTGCAGAGGGACTGGCTGTGGCCGCTCCCTCGCCCTGGGCTGCTATCCCCGACTCTTCTCGATCCAGAGTCTACACTCTTGGCGCCGGGCTGTCCGAGCAGGAAACCATTGGCTTTGCCAGACCCAGTGGGTTCAGAGGCAGATGCTGGCATCAACTGTTTGCTCCCTTACTCGATTATTTGGGGATATGTGTATGTGTGTGAATATTTGCATGTGTGTGCAAGCGTGTGTAGGTCAGAAGACAACCTGTGGGGTTGGCTCTCTCCCTCCTTTGTAAGGAACCCAGGTATGTCTGAGGCTGTCTTTATCAGATTGAAATATTCAGGGTGGAAACCCTGGCTGCCATTTCTCAGAATCTCTCTGAAGTCACTCAAGGGCCCGATGTGGGATGTGGGATGTGCGAGTGGAACTTCACCATCTCTTTGGTAAAGCCGACCCATCTCCCATGTTCCCTGTAGGATGAAGCCAGTCTGAACCGAGTGCAGCATCTGAGCTGTGCCTCTAGGCACACCATCAGCAACAGCTGTCCCTGTGTGCCTTCATTCTCTCATAGCAGCCCAAGGGAGACACTGGTGTTCATCCCTTCTCACAAGATAGGAGGCTCAGAGAGAGCAGGCAACTTGGCCAAGCTCGAATTCGAACCAGACATCAAAGTCTGAGCTTTTCCTGGGTGCCCCATGGGCAGTGGCTGGGTGGCTCCCAGCTGGTCCGGAATACAGGATATGGGTCAGAACCTCAGCCAAGTCATAGCCCTGGGGAGGCTCTGGAGAGAATCGCGCATGTGTAAGGACCCTGAATTTCTAGGAACTTAACTTGTGGGTTTGGGGATGCATGTGGGGTCTTGGCAGGGGCTCATTGTACTGTCTGCAGTAGAGGATCTAGAGAGATGGAGTAATAGCGTCAGAGGACTGCGTGGGTGGTGGTGGAGAGGGTTAGACCAGGCCTATCCATAGGGGCTGGTACCTGGAGTTAACCTTGAGGCGTGGCCTCAACTCCCTGGCCCGCTGGTTTTTAGTGGAACAGAGCAGTGTTTGCAAAACAGGCTGGGCTCTCGTGTGCACAGTACTGCCCTCCCCTGAGCCTCTGGAGCTTCTGCTATGCTCTCTCGGTTCCAGGAGGCTGAAATCCAAAGCGTGTGGGGAGGAATTTACTTCCCGTCCAGCTCCCTCCCTGCCCTTTGCCTGTCACGGACTCCTCCAGGCTTGGTTAGCAGAAGGTCAAACCTCCAGGATTTGCCAGAAGGCTCCCGGAATCTCCAACTGACTTCCACGTCCAGGCCAAGGAATTTTTAATTTGTATTTTCTGCTTTTCTAGGGCTGCTGGGGGCAGGGCGCTGTGCTGCTGCGTCGCCACCTGGTGGTTGCACCCGGGACTGCAGCTTTTCCGAGTGCCAGCTGAGCTTGCCCTGTGCCCTTGGGGAGGAAGGCGGATAATGGCTGCTCATTTCTCTGGGGAGTCTCACTAAACACGTTCAGATGAGGGGAACACCTGCTCTTCACAGAACCAGGATTGCCATTGGGTTCACTTCAAAGGCTCCCATCAAGGAAACCAAAGGCTGGCAGGCGACCTTACTAGCTCCTGCCCTTTTCTTGTCTCCAGAATGAGGTCTTCCACTTAAAGTGGTGAGATTAAATGAGACAATGAACAAATAAGCATTTACTTCCACCGCCCCCACTACAACCATCACCAACGTCACTACAATCCATCACCACCATCACCACCACCATTACCATCATCACCACCATCACCATCACCATCATCACCGTCACCATCACCACCATCACCATCATCACCGTCACCATCATCACCATCACCATCATTACCACTATCACTACTTTCATTACTACCATAACCATCATTTCCATCGCTATGATCCCATTGTTACCATCATCACCGGCATCATCATCGTGACAATCACCATCACCACCACCCCCCCATCGCCATCATCACTACCATCATCAGCATTGACACATCACTGTCACCTCTGTCACTGTCTTCTCACTATCATCATGATGGCTACCGTCTTCATCCGCCACCGCAGCACCATCACCGTCACCCCGATCCCCCCACTGGACCTTCCTGTTTGCTCTTCCTTTGTCTTTGCCAGCTGAGGCTGTAATTGCAGACAGACCCAGCTGGACTCCTCAGAAGGCGGGGACGGATGCTGCTGGTTCTCACTCTCTGGTGTCCACTCCGCTCCGTTTCCCAGCCCACCCTTGTGAGGAGACCTGGCAGAGAGTACAGGGGCAGTCGCCCACAAAGGCTGGGCAGCAGTCTCAGACGGCTGGGCGGCGGGCACTGATGGGCCCTGGGGAAGGCATCCAGGCTGGGCCTTGGCTCTTCCCTTGTCTCCCTCCTCCTTGAGGGCAGCACTGAGACCCCTGGGACCCCAGGAGCCCATGGTGATACTTTATGCAAATCCCCTTCAGCTATGCCTGGCAGCACTTCAGGTGTGTCTTTTGTGTTACAAAACCTCATCTTTTCAAGCTTCCCAGAATTCACATATAAGCTTTTTTTTTTTTTTTTCTTTTAGATGGAGGGAGGAAATTTCTTACTCAATCCTTCATCCTCTTTCTTTTTAGTGAGGAGGGGGATGCAGGGTGGAAGCCTGGGCCTTATACACACTGGGTAAGTGCTCTATCATTGAGCCATGCCCCACCCCCCATCCCTCCGTGTGTGTGTGTGTGTGTGTGTGTGTGTGTGTGTGCGCGTGTGTGTGCATATGTGTGTGTGTGCATGCGGTGTGTGTGTGTGCATGCGGTGTGTGTGTGTGTGTGCAGTGTGTGTGCGCGCGCATAGGTGTATGTGTGTGTGTGTGCGGGGTGTGTGTGTGTGTGTGTGTGTGTGTGTGTGTGTGTGTAGGATGCTGGGTGCCATCCTCCTCCACCGTGTTCCCTTGAGACAGCATCTTTCTCGGAACCTGGAACTAGGCTGTTGGCCAGCAAGTCCCAGGGATGCTCCTGTCTCTGCCTCCCTGGTGCTACCATACCTGCGTTTTCAAAGTTTTCTGGGTGTGGAACTCAGGTCCTCTGCCTCTGCAGCAAGATAAAGGCAGAAGGATGTTTCAGAGCACCATTTCTCCACATCTCCACCCCAATGTCTGTTCCATTCGTCTGTGGTCATACAGAGAGGAGCCAGCCAGCCAACTGGGGGAGTGAGGGTGCTCAGAAGGCTGGGGGGGGTGGGGTGGATCACCTCTCCATGGCATCAGACAAGACAGTGAATTCCTCTGAGCTTTGCCATCCCGTGGACATTCCACCTCTGTTAGCCTGAGCGGGATCCAGTCCTGACCATCTCGGGTCAGCATGGCATCAGAGGGCTGCAATGAGTCAGCTGTCACACATCACAAAGAGGACAGAAAGCTATGTCTTGGATTAGAATCCTGCCCCAGCCCATGTGAGAGGATTGGATAAACTTTGTTTATTCCCAAAATGATCCAAGAGGCACAGATAAGGGGTTGGGGGGGGGAGGGGCAGCAAAGTCTATGACATAAGACCTTTCCTTCCAGGAAAGGTCCTTTTCCTTCCAGGGCAAAGTCTGAATGGAAGTCAGTCAGCCAGGTATGAGCCTTGTAGAGAGCTGAGGGAAAACCAGTGGTGTTGGACAGTTTTACATCAACTTGACACAGTTGGTTTATCTGAAAGGAGAGACCCTCAATTGGAAAAAAAAAAAGCCTCTATTAAATCAAGTTGTAAGGGATTTTTAAATTAGTGGTTGATGGGGGAGGACCCAGCATATTGTGGGTGGGACCATCCCTGGGCTGGTGGTCCTGGGTTCTATAAGAAAGCAAGCTGAGCAACCCATGGTAGTAAGCTACCCTTTCATGGCCTCTGTGTCAGCTCCTGCCTTCAGAATCCTTCTTGGCTTGAGTCCCTGTCTTGTCTTCCTTTAATGACAAACAGTGATATGGACACTTAGGCTGAATAACCCTTCCCTCTTCAACTTGCATTTTGGTCACAGTGTTTCATAGCAGCAACAGGAACTGAGAGTCCAGCCTTGACTGTTGCCCCGAGAAGGGCAGCTGACCCTGGGGTAGGGGCAGTGAGAGAGCTATCGTCCAATCCATTATGTTCAAACACTGTGATCCATCCACCTGCCAGGGCTCAAAGGGGCACACAGGACAAAGAGTACCTGGGACCATCACAGGAGCTCTTGGACATCTGTATCTATTAGAAGGGATGAAGCTCAGACGTGTGTGGGGGGGTGGGGGGGTGGGAATGAAGTCCAGGTTTGCATGTATGGGATAAAGCTCAGGTATGTGTGTGTGCGGGGGATTGGGGATGGAGCTCAGGTGTGTGTGTATGGAGGGGCTCTGACTGCAACGTGACTACTGGAACTGTGGACTCAGGTCAGGTATCCTCTCCCACCTTGGCTCCAAAACCTAGCTTAGACAGCGCTAGAGCCCTGGCTTAGACAGCAGGAAACTTCCACATGAAGCAGGTGCGCAGGAGCAAACAATCCACTGGGAGATGAACATCAGGTCTCAGAATGGAAGCGTGAGCCACCACTGAAACACCCACTAGTGCGGCTCTATATCTTGGCTCACAACTCTGGCAGAGGCCTGCTGCTCCACAAGAGGAGGCCACACCAGTACCAAAGCCCCAGGTAAGAGCCACCTGCAGGCATCCAAAGCTGCCTCGGAGCCTGCCCAGCTTCCCTAACAGCACCCCAGCATCTCCATATCCTAACCCACACTCGGGCAGAGTTCCCCTGCTCTCCTGGAAGGCACACTACTTACTATCCAGGAGTCCAGAGGCCACACCAGCTCCCAGAATCCCAGAGGCAGCGCCCATACACAAAACCCCAACAGACACAACATACTTAACCCAAGGACTCACAGGTCACTAGAAACACACAGGTCACTCAGTTCAGAAGATCAGAAATGAAACAAATTAAGAGAAAAAAATCTATCCAACAATAGGATAAATTCATAAATTGGCACCCAAATTATAAACACCCTAAAGCGAGATGCCTAGACAGCAGTGTAAGAACAGAATCAGCAGCGGCCAGGGCAATATGGCGCCGTCCATATTTCCTTCTAGTACTTTATGTTGGGCTGGATTTGTGGATAGTGTTTAAATTTGACTTTGTCGTGGAATATCTTGTTTTCTTCACCTGTGGTGATTGAAAGTTTTGTTGGGTATAATAGTCTAGGCTGACATCTGTGGTCTCTTAGCATCTGCCACACATCTATATGGCTATCTTAGCCGGCTCTCCCAATACAGCAACCCCGGAGTATTCCGACCCAGCTGAAGCGCAAGAAAATGGCCTTAAAACCAACTTTATGAGGATGATAGAGGTCCTTAAAGAGGAAATGAATAAATCCCCTTAGAAAGCCAAGAAAAAACAGACAGGCAAAGGAAATGAGTAAAACCATTCAAGACTTGAAAGTGGAAATAGAAGCAATAACGAAAATACAAACTGAGGGAAACCTGGAAATGGAGAACCTAGGTAAGCAAACAGGATGCACAGATGCAAGCATCGCCAACAGAATGCAAGAGATGGAAGACAGAGTCTCAGACATAGAAGAAACAATAGAGGAAATTGATACATTGGTCAAAGAAAATGTTAAATCTAAAAAAAATTTCCAGACATAAAACATCTGGGACAGAATGAAAAGATTAAATTGAAGAATAATAGGGATAGATGAGGGAGAAGACTTCTAGCTCAAAAACCCAGAAAATATTTTTAATAAAATCATAGAAGAAAAATTTCCTAACCTTAAAGAGGACATGCCTTCAAAGGTACATGAGGCATACAGAATAACTAATAGATTGAATCAGAAAAGAAATTCCCCACAGCCCCACCACACAATAATCAAAACACTAAACATATAGAACAAAGAAAGAGAATGAAAAGCTGCAAGGGAAAAAGGCCAAGTAAAATATAAAGGCAGACATGTTAGAATTGCGCTTGGCTTCTCAATGGAGACTCTAAAAGCCAGAAGGACATGGGCAGATAGATGTCTTGCACAAAACTTGTACTCCACAGAATTGGAGAATGTAAAGGAAATGGACAATTTTTTTTAATAGATACCAGTTGCCAAAGTTCAATCAAGATCAGACAAACCGTTTAAACAGACCTATAACCCCTAAGAAAATAGAAGCGGTCATCAAAAGTCTCTCAACCACAAACAGCCCAGGGCCAGGTGGGTTTAGTACAGAATTCTGCCATACTTTCAAATACCAATACTCCTCAAATTATTCCACAAACTAGATCAGAAGGACACTGCCAAATTCATTTTGTGAGGCTACAGTCACCCTGACACCTAAACCACACAAAGACTCAAAAAAAAGGGAATTACAGACTAATTTCCCTCATAAACATTGATGCAAAAGCACTCAATAATATACTGACCCAGCAAATCCACAGACACATCAAAAAGATCATTCCAGAGATGTAGGGGTGTTCCAACATGAAAATCTATCCATGTAATCCATTATATAAACAGATGGAAAGAAAAAAACCCACATGATCATCTCATTAGATGCTGAAAAGGTTTTGACAAAAGTCAACACCTTTTATGATAAAAGTCTTGGAGAAATCAGAGATACAACGGACATACCTCAACAGAGTAAAAGCAATTTATTGCAATCAGATAGCCAACACCAAATTAAGTGGAGAGAAACTCAAAGCAATTACACTAAAATTAGGGACAAGACAAGGTTGTCCACTCTCTCCCTGTCTATTCAATACAGTACTTAAAGTTCTAGCCAGAGCAATAGAACAACTAAAAGAGATCAGGGGGATACAAATAGGAAAGCAAGAAGTCGAAGTATCACTATTTGTAGATGATTTGTTAGTATACATAAGTGACTCCCACAAATCAGTTCTATAAGCACTGATAAACACCTTCAGTAAAGTGGCTGGATACAAAATTAACTAAAAACAAACAAACAAACAAACAAAAACCCCAGCAGTCCTCCTTTAAACAAATGATATACAGGCTAAGGAAGAAATTAGGGAAGCAACAGCCTTCACAATAGGCACAAAGAATGTAACTCTATTCAAAACTCTATCCAACAAGTGAAAGACCTGCATGACAAGAACTTTATTAAAAGAAATCAAAGAACATCTCAGAGAATGGGAAGCTCTCCCATGTTCGTGGATTGGTAGGATTAGCATAGTAAAAATGGCCTACAGATTCAATGTAATCCCTATCAAAATTCCAACACAATTCTTTATAGACCTTGAAAGAAAAATTCTCAACTTCATGTGGAAAAATGAAAAACCCAGGATAGTGAAAACAATCCTGTACAGTAAACGTACTTCTGCAGCTATCGCCGTCCTGATCTCAAGCTGTACTACAGAAATACAGCAATAAAGACCACATGGGTTTGGAATAAAAACAGGTTGATCAATAGAATCAAATCAAGATCCAGAATCTGCATACCTATGGATGGTCACCTGATTTGTTTTTTTTTTTTTTTTTTTACAAAGATGTCAAAATTATGCAATGGAAAAAAGAAAGCATCTTTAACAAATGACGCTGGTCTACCTGGGTGTCAGCATGTAGAAGAATGCAAACAGATCCTTATCTATCACACTGCACAACACTCAAGTCCAAGTAGATCGAAGACCTCAACATACAACCAAATACACTGAACCTGATAGAAGAGAAAGTGGGGAACAGCTTTGAATGCATTGGCATAGAAGGCAACTTGCTGAAGAGAACACCAATAGCACAGGCACTAAGATCAACAACTGATAAATGGGACCTCATAAAATGGAAAAGCTTCTGTAAGGCAAAGGACCTGTCAAAAGGACAAAACATTACCCTACAGAGTGGGAAAAGATTTTCATCAACTCCACATCTGACAGAGGGCTAATTTCCAAAATATATAAAGAACTCAAGAAACTAGACATCAACAAGCCAAATAGTCCAATTGAGAATGGAGCACAGATATAAACAGAGAGTTCTCAACAGAGGAATCTCAAATGGCCGAGAAGCACTTAAAGAAATATCCAACATCCTTAGCCATAAGATACAAATCTAGACTCTTCTGAGACCCCATCTTACACTTGCCAGAATAACTAAGATCATGCTGGCGAGGACGTGGAGCAAGGGGAACACTCCCTCCATGTGGGAGTGCAAACTTGTGCATCCACTTTGGAAATCAATATGGCAGTTTCTCAGAAAACTGAGAATTGATCTGCCTCAAGACTCAGCTATACCACTCCTGGTCGTGGACCCAAAGACAAGTGTCTTGTGGTAAATCTGCATCCTACCACAGACACTTGCTCATCCATAACTATACTCGTGGCAGCTTTATTCTAATAGCCGGAAACCGAGCATGGCCCAGATGTCCCTCAACCAAAGAACAGATGAAGAAAATGTGGTACATTTACACAGTGGAGTATTACTTGGCTGTTAAAAAAAATAACACATGACATTTGCAGGCAAGTGGATGAAACCAGAAAAAAATTATCCTGAGTGAGGTAGCTCAGACCCAGAAAGACAAATACAGTGTGTACCCACTTTAAATGAGTATTAGCTGTCAAGTAAATGACAGCCATGCTACGATCCACTGACCCAGAGAACCCAAGTAACGAGACAGGCTCAAGGCGGGGTGCATGAATCTCCCTGGGAAGGGGAAGTAGAATAGACATCTCAGGGGACTGGGGGCATGTGGGAACAGGAACAGAAGGGATCAGGTCAGGGAGGGAGTGAGGGAGGGAGGGAGGCAGAGAGAGAGGGAGGAGAGGGAGAGAGGGGGGGAGAGAGGGAGAGAGAGAGTTTTTGGGGTGACATTTCTGTGCACGGTGTGAAGGCTGTCTTTGTATTATTCAATTGTTAGTTCTGTCCTGGAAGAGAGATGAGTACTGAGTACTGTCTGGAGCTTGATGCTGTTATTCTTGTGGTTCATCACCAGTATCATATTTTGTGAACACTAATCCCCTACCTTTTGATTGGCCTAATAAAGACCTGACAGCCAATCGCTGAAGCAGGAAAGGAGAGCTGAACTCCCTGCTGAGATAGGGACTCTGGGAGAAAAATTGGAACAAAAGGGTTTGCCAGCCTGCTATGGAGGGAGATGGATGTGTGCAGGGAGAAAGGCAACGGGCCAATGGCAGATGTGGACTAGGGTAGATGGGTTAATTAGGTTTGATGAGCTGGCTTGGAGGTAGCCTTGCTATAGTGCCTAAGCCTTTACAAAAAACCTAATATGTCTCTGTGTCATTATTCAGCACCCAGCGGGTCCAAGAAAGTCCAGCAACAAAGTCCTGGAAGGGACAACTGGAATCAGGGGCATCTTGAGTTGAGCTAGAAACCTAGTGCAATGAGAACTCCCAGGAATCTACAAAAGGGTGACTGAAGCGGAAACTTAAGGCTTCTTTGGAAAGTCGGTTAGAAGGTGTTTTGCCGGAGCAAACACGTGAAGGAATGTTTAGCTGAAGCAGACACAGGTGAAAGGATGTTCTGCTAAAGCAAGCACATGATGAAGGATTCTTTGCTAGCCTTCACATGTATTGGTCCTCCTTACATTGCGTAGTTGAGCTGCATCTGTTGGGCCTCCATAGAGAGAAATGCACCAAAAAACCTGGTCGTGTGCTGCAGTTTCTTGCAGCTTCAGCAGACTCAGGCTGATTGGCAGAGTGATGTCGGCTGAGACAGACACACATGCTGAGGCAAGACTTGTGGAGGGCACGTGATGTTTGAAGGGCGTATAGGTAGAACTGGATGGACAGAGACGGGGTGGGAGCTGAGCTAGGCTTGCTCACAGAGCTAGCTGTGCAGTGCTGTGCATCTCGTGTCTTCACTGATATTCGCTTCGCTGAGAGAGGTACAGCAGAGTTCCTGTTGGTCCCCCCTGCTGACTTGAGCCAAGGCTGAGGCTTGGCTGTCTCTGCTAGGTAGTGTTACTGCTACTGATTTGTGTTTGCTATCCTGACTCTACGGAACTGGACTGCTAGTGCATCTGTGAAGTGTTTGCAAGTGGATGGAGCTGCCGATGCTGACCTGTGAACTGAACTGCAGATTCCCAGACAACACAGACAGGAGTTGCTCCAAAGAGCCTTTCTAAACAGGTCCATTCCCCCCACCCCATGCACATACCACCCCCTTCTTATCCTTTCTTTCCTGCTACCTCTGGTGGGTGATGGGCTACAAGGGAGGTTAAAGCATTTAAGAACCATCATTAAAAGTAGGCGTTGAAAAAATTAAAGTTACTGGTGATAGTATATATGGAACCTGAACCAATCATCTCCTATAGCCAGGTAAGACTTCCGGTGGAGGGACTGGGACACCAACCCAGCCACAAAACCTTCAAAGTACAATTTGTCCTGCCTACAAGGCATAAAGGTGGCACAAAAATTATGGGAGTAGCCAACCAATGACTGGTCCAGCTTGAGACCCCATACCACAAGAGGGGATCCACTCCTGACACCACCTAGAGGGCCAGGAACCAGCGTCTGGAAATCCCAGAGACTCAGGGTAGGATCACACAGGACTGGCAATGAAAAAAAGGCAATGAAATTATTCCTAATGATATTCTGATGTCCCCTAGACAGGAGCTGTGGGCATAAATTTTTCTCAACTTACTTTAATAAACATTCAGCCTCTCTTCTAGCCCACCACTAGAGGTAGTGGGAAAAACCAGTTATTAGGACACGAGGAAGTAGACCTGTTTAGAAATAGTTCTTTGGGCGGTGAATCCGGTCTTTGTTGTCAGGATATCATCAATTCAGTCCAGTAGCAAACACCAAATACAAATCAGCAGCTGCAGTCCAGTCCACTTGGCAGTCACCGCACACGAACCTGCAAGGGCAGTTCAATCCAGAAACCGCAAGGCTTGCCAACCAGCCCGAGGCGTTGGAAGTGGTCAGAAACCACAGGAACCTCACAGAAGTTCTTTCGCTAGTTTCTCTCTATGGCATCACCACAAGCAGAACTCAGCAATGTAAGGTGAACCAATACATGCCCGTGGTTAGTGAAGAGTAGCAAGGTGGGGCAAAGCAAGCTAATGCTCAAGCTCCTACTCTCTGTGTGAATATATATGTACATACACACACACACACACACACACACACACACATATGTATATATATATATTCCTTTCGAACAGCATGCATTCTTTCATGTGTTTGCTATAGCAAAACATCCTTTAATCTGTGTCTGCTTCAGAAAAACATTCTTTCATGTGTCTGATTTAGCAAAACATCCTTTTACCTGTGTGCCCCAGCAAAACATCATCCCAAAGAAACCAGAAGTTTCCACTTCAGGAGCTTAGCATAATCATCATCAGCCAAACAATGGAGCTTGGGGAATCCTGTGGAAGGCGGGGGAGGAAGGGTTATAGGAGTCAGAGGGGTCAAGGACACCAAAACAACAGGACAAAACCCTCTACAGAATCAACGGACTTAGGCTCACTGGGGCTCTCAAAGACTGAACTGACAATCAGGGAGTCTGCATGGATCTGACCTGGGCCCTTTGCATATATGTTATGGGTTGTGTACCTTTGTCTTCTTGTGGTACTCCTAACAGTGAAACCAAAACAACAAAAAGTAACAACAAAACCCAAACCACTAGCACAGCTTGGCATCTTCACAGGTAGCTGTGTAGCAATCACCCTCTTGGAGGGAAATGCATTAAGTTTGGAAGTAAGCAACTCAAAGGCTTCAGGAAGCCCCTGAAACTGACCAGATTCACTCCCTTCCCAAGAGTATATATATAACAGTAAGGACTGCAGAGAGACACTCAACTCAGAACAGCCAAGCTACCTGGAAGAAATGGAGACCAGACAAATTACCTAGAAGAGTCTCGGGCAAGCTGAGCTGTCCAAATGAGACTCTCTCCAAACTCTGGTGTTCCTATAAATTGTATAGTGAGCAGCAGGTCCCAGCTTTCGTGAGCCATCACCCATGTTGGGGTGGGCTTTGGTGCATCTGTCTTTGAGTCACTTTTGCTCCTGTAAGTAACCCCTCACCCACATTCCTGTAAGTGACCCCCAAATAAAACCCATTGGCTCACCAACTGGAATTTGGTGGTGTCATGCTTTGGTGTGCCACCAGTGTCCTGTCTGGGGTGAGTAGATGTTTGTTCAGGTCTACCTCAAAGTAGTGTCATACCACAGAAGAAAACCCAAACTGTCTCTCTGTAGCGCTGAGGAGGCCTGAGCTACATCCAACCAACAGCCTTTGGCTTGAGAAAAGCCATGAGAATTCCTTTCTCTTCTGTTTAATTATAATTCAAAAATCCCCAAAACCAACAAAGAATACAACTGAGAAATTCAAATTATGAAATAATTCTACATGCCAAAAATAAAAATCAACAGGAGCCTGGTATTACAATCAAAAGACTATCCTTGCAACTCCTATCATAGGCGGAGGCCACATCCCTGGTCTAGGAAGAGCTTGTAGGAGAAGCAGGATCTGATCAAGGTGAAAACAGGAATACGCAAGTCACAGGAAGGACCACGAGTTCATCTCCAGTCTCTCTCAAAAGAAATGCAAAATAAAAGCTAAGCACAAGTGCCAAGCGCTCACATGACAAGGGAAGGGGAGGCCCACATGTGAGACAACTGTTCTCTGTGACAAGTCCTTGGGGAGAGCAGTGGCTGCCTCTCAAGCCACCACTGGTGTCCCTTCCCATTGGAGAGCACTCCCTCCTGGGACTTCATGTGATACAGGCAGCAGCGCTCACTTTAAAGGATGTATGCAAAGCTGTTCATCTCAGGCTTATGCAACATCAAAGTCTAACACAATCCAGGAAGTGGAGACCTGTTGGCTCAATCTGTTCAATAGAATACTGTGCATCTGCGAGGCATGAACAGGGTCAGATCAATGGGGAAAGGCATCCGAGGTATGTGGGTAGTGAATGGCAAGGCCAAAAAGGGTGAAATAAGGCTGTGTGTTTAACCTTGCTTGCAATTTCAAAAGAAATCTGGAGAGAGATTTAAGAAGCAGAAACAATTGCCTGTGGGCTGTGGGAGGAAGAGGGTGGGACAGGAGAGAACCTTCTCATTGCACGTTACATTTTCTGGTTTTGGACATGTGAGCTTACTGTCCCTTAAGCTTCCTCCCCAACCCCCCCACCTTTTTTTTTTTGAGACAGAATTTCACTATGTAGCCCTGCCTGGCCTGGAACTCACTGTGGAGACCAGGCTGGCTTCAAACTCAGGCATCCACATGCCTCTGCCTCCTAAGTACTGGGATTAAAGGCGTGTGCCGCCATACCTGGCAATGGTCAACCATTCTTAAAGTTTATGTGTATGTTTGAAAAGTCATGAGACAGCTAAGAGTCCCTAGTACTGGCCACGTGTCTGCACTGTATGTGACAGTCTCACTCGGGGCTTCTGAGGAAAACCCAGCACATACTCCAAAATCTGAGGGATGTACTGGGGAGGCGGCTCTGTGTGAACTGCTTGCTGTGTGAATTGTGAGTCAACACACAGACATTAAGCTGGCCAAGGCCATGGGCCTCTGTTACTCAACTGCTGAAGCACAGACAGATGGATTCCTGGGGCTTGATGCCCAACCGCATCTAACTGAAAGGAGGAGTCACAGATCCATGAGAGACCCTGCCTCAAAAATAAGGTGAGAGGCAATGGAGAAACACACTGGGCATCTATCCACCTCTGGCCTCCACATGCACACACATCACCATGTGCACACTCGCTGGCACACACACACTGACACACACACACACACCACACCAGATTGTGTGTGCATGCACGTGCACATGGGGGTGAGGTGGGAGAAAAAGAAAAAGAAGAAGAAAAAAAATCTAAGGGGTACATGGGTCCGTCATACCAGGACCATCACACGGGGACCTCATTCAACCCATGAAGCCACGAAGGCATTTCAGAGCCAGACTGAAATTCTAGAGAGTTCTATTCCTGTCCAAGTCACATGCTGCTGAGTGGTGTGTCCTGAGTGGACAAAGCCACTCCAGACCTTTCCCCTGAGTGGGCCTTTAGCCTTGGTCTTGGTGATACCTGCAAGCTAGTCTGGACAAGGCCTCTGTAAGATTCTCCAGGACAGTGGTGCTGCTTTGGGCTCTTCTGGGTCCCCACCAGGATGGAGGGGACAACTGTGGCTCAGGACAATCCAGGTCCTGTCACCTGGGGAAAGGCAGAGTCTCAGGCCCCACCCAGCCCTGCCTGGGTAGCATCTGCCCTTACCAAGACCCTGAGGAGTCTCCGTGCCTAGTGAATTATGAGAAGCTCTGGCCTAGAACATTCTGCCGAGCCACAGCTGCCCCACACCTCTGCAGATTCTGAAAGCCCTCCTGAGCGCCCGAGGCCCCAGGTTTGCTTTGATTTCCAGCGATGAAGAAAAACAAAACAATAACCTTCTAGGGGCGGGAAAATTTCTCCTAACCTCTGTCCACCTGAGCCCGATTATGCACTGAGCTGCCTCCCCAGCTGGAGAGGACATTGTGTCAGAAGCTACATGGTCTATAGCCAAATCTGATATTCCCTGAGTCGTCAGGCAGTACGCAAGGAGTGGGACAGCACCTGAGGACACAACACACTATGTATGAGCATGTGCAGCTATGAGTGTATGCATGTAGGAATGTGTGCACTGTGAATGTGTGTATGTATGTATGTATGTATGTAAGTATGTGTGTATGTATGTATGTATGTATATATGTGTGTATGTATGTATGTGTGTATATGTATGTATGTATGTATGTGTGTATGTATGTATGTATGTATGTATGTGTATGTATGTATTGAGACAGGGTCTTATACAGCCAGGCTGGCCACTGTCCCTGTTTCTTTTCTTCTCCTGTGACAAATAGACTCTGACGAGAAGCAACAGTGTAGGGAGGAAGGGTTATTTCACCTCACAACTCCACCGTATACTCCATTGTTGTGGTGGAGACAGCGAGGCAGGAGCTTGAATAACTGGTCACATCACATCCACAGACAAGAGCAGGGCAAAGTGAGTGCGCCCAGTCTACCTGCTCACTCTCACTTTCTTCACGCTTATCCTCAGCTACATAGCGAGTTCGAGGCCAGCTTCATCTATACAAGAGCCTATCTCAAATAAGACCATACATAACTTAATTAAAAATAATTTATGGCTAAAAAAAATGCAAATGCCCATTTGAGCTGTTGGAGAAATGACAGTGCCCACGGACTGGCTTGATGCAGGATGACCACCAACCACTACATTTGCTTAAAACAGAAAGGGAACTCCCCAAACATAAGAAATACAACGGACTATGCTATAGAAACACATGGGCTGACTCCCGGAAGACAGCAGTGAGTGGAAGGTTGGGAGTGTCAGTGGGAACCCTCCTCTGGGGACCAGGGACCTGAAGACAAGGGGCTGCCCAGCCAGGGCTGGCTGTGGCCTCAGGGGAAGAAGCTTTCAGATTTGTATTGACATGGGACGGCACCAGCGCTGCCTCCTTGGGCCTGGGCCTTGATATTCATTCGGTCCCTGTGTGGTGCATCTGGCTGCTGCCTCAGGCTCTGGGCTTGTCACACCCTGTCTGGGTGACACTGATGAGGACTACTCTGTCACCAGGGCCTGCAGGAAGCTTCCTGACACACTAGATATTTCACGTTTTATTAGACAGCCTTGGTCACCTCTATCCTGATTTCTTGTCAGCACATCACGCTTCCTTGGCCCCCAAGGCCTAGGGCCACGGCCAACATGTGACCAGGAAGATCCAGTCATGAGGCACAGGCAGAGACAGGGAGGTGACCAGGGAAACACGCTGGGGGCTGAGGTCATGCTTCCTTTTGAGGACTGTCCTCAGAGATGCAGGCTACAAGGGGCCCTGGGGTAGGATTTGTCTGTGTACATAAGTGTATGTGTATGTTTATGTGGGTGCATATTCTCATGGATGCACATGTATGTGGCAGCCAGAGGTCAACTTCAAGTGTCACTCTTCAGCTACTGTCCACTTGGGTTCTGTCCGGTCTTCTGTGTAAATGGGGGGAGGGGAGACACATGCCACAGTTCATGTAGAAGGTCAAATGACAATGAGGGAGGGCCAGTTCTCTCCTTCCACTATGCGATGCCCAGGGATCAAACTCAGGCTGTCCGTACACTCCTTCACCCATCTCATTGCCTTTTGCTGTAGTGTGTGTGTGTGTGTGTGTGTGTGTGTGTGTGTAGTAAGTGAATGCATGAGGACATGTGTGTGCCACAGCATGCAAGAGGAGGTCAGAAGAAAGCAGGTGTCAGCTCTTATTGCTTTGTTTGAGATAGGTGTCTTTGTGATCACTGCTCTGTAAACCAAGACAAGGTTATGAGCTTCTGGGGTTTTTCTTGTCTCTGCCTCCCATCTCAGCACAGGAGCCCACGGGTTAGAGATGAGCACTACCGCACACAGCCTTACGTGGGCCCTGGGGATTCGAGCTCAGCTCCTAATGCTTGTGTGGAGAGCCCTTTACCCACCTTCCTCATCTCCCCAGCCCTACCTTTAGAAAACAAAAACAAAACACACACACACACACACACACACACACGATATCTCTTACTGGGGACTGAGCTCACGGGTAGGCTAGGCTGGCCGGCCAGTGAGCACCAAGAATCCTCTAGTCTCCTCTTCCCCTGTGGGCCGCCAAGCATGGCTTTTTTCTTTCTGATGTGGATTCTCTGGATCAAACTCAGATCACTGGTCTTACACTGGAAGTGCTTTATGCCTGAGCCATCTCCCCAGCTTCTGCAGGTAGGATTTGAATTTTGGCCTCACTGAGGTCCCAAAAGAGGAAAACCACCAGGTTTGCTTGAGGACCCTCTGCTCTTGCAGGGTGTAATGTCCTCTAGCTTCTGGAAGAACAGACACAGAGAGTACACACTCCTTTCTAGTGCTCAGACCTGCAGCCCAAGGGTCTGGCAGTGGCCAGAGCTCTCTGGAAACTGGTGCCAGGAATACTCCAGGAACTCTAGTGCCTCCCGGGTTCCCCTGTGGCCATCAGGATCCCTGTCCCCAAGGTTTGACACAAGAACTTTGTCCTTGTGGTCCCACCTCAGAATCCCCCCCCACCCCCCCAGCCCCCCACCCCCGGGGACCGGCTGGCTGTCCTTCTATGTTCAAGGTAGGCAGGGGAAGGTGTGGAATCCAAGAGGAGGGAAGTAAGCCCCAGGCTGGCAGTGCTGGAAGGAGACTCGCTCTGAGCCCCTTGGTGCTTCTGACTTTGCTCTGAGCATCTGTGTCTGCCTCACTCCCCCGCTACTGTTCCAAAAAGAGAAGAGGAAATTCTAGGAGGACCTCATCCCAGAGGGGAGCCTGGCCAAGCCTGTTTCCTGCATCAGTGACCAGAACTCTCCTCACTCAGACCGGGAGGGCAGTGACAGCCACATTTCATGTTGCCAGCTCCCCCTGCACCCTTGACAACAGCTAAGAACTAACTGCCCAGGTCCGAGGAGGGGAGCTCTGACCCCAGAGCTGTGAGCTTATCTTGTTCCCCAGGCATCAGGGGCTTTCCTTGATGACATGGCCCCCGCTGTCCCTGGGACTCTGAGGACAAAAATCCTAACATTCTCCTGGTGACAGCACCAGGCAGGTGAAGGCTAGCCACCTGGGGGCATAGATGGACCATGGAGTCAGGGCTCTGATGGGACCTCACAGCACAATCAGGACCAGTTGACCTGGACACAAACCCTGGATCTGCCACTTAAAGTTAGCCATGTTGTGCCTCAGTTTCCCCATCTGTAAAGGTAGGGCATTGGATTGACCTTGAAGCCTGTGGATGGATATACAGTCAGGTTTCCCAACTTATGTGAGTGACAGAAAAGGCTAAGTCTAGGACGGTAACAAAGATAACATGCTGAAGATGCAGAGGGGAGCCGGCCCTGCCTCAGAGCCTTGCTGGGCCGGTGTCCAATCCCACAGCCTTTCTGACTCCTTCTAGTCTTGGGCTAGCTCATAGTTTCTTTCAGTCGACTGACTTGTCAATCGGATGTCTCACACTGGGGCACAGAGATGGATGACTCAGACATTAAGAGCATTAGTTGCTTTTCCAGAGGACCTGAATTTGGTTCCCAGCACCCACAAAGACAGTTTGCAATTGCCTGTAACTCCAGCTCCAGGAGATTCTGCACACACATGGTATACACATTCATGTATACATATATGCTAATTTTTTTAAAAAAATAAATGTAAATCTTAAAAAAATTCTTACACAGAACATTGCTATCCACAGCCAGGCCTCAAAACCACAGCACCAAATAGTGAGAACAGCTGTGCTGACCGGGTTTCTTGCCTTTGATGGATGGTGGGATCTGGTTGGCTGTGGCACTGGGATGAATTCGCCTGCCACCATGACACCTTACCAGCTCCTTTCCTTTCAGGAATGAGACTGTAAGCAATGCCAGGTTAACCTGCTGGAGTACACATGCACTCTCACACAGAAACACACAGAAACACATGGAAGTAGAAGGAGGCAAGCCGGGGAGAGGAAAGAGCTCAGAGCAGGACAAAAGGGCATGGTGGGATGAATATGACCAAGATACATTATGTACATTTGTAAAAATGTCATAATGAAACCCATTACGTATAATCCATACATGCTAATTTTAAAAAGAACCTTTAAAAAGCAACTAAGAACCATTAAGAGTCTGGGTGTGATGTCTGTGGTGCACATCTGGGGTCCCTTCACTAAGAGGGATAGAAGTTCAAGGTCATTCTTGGCTACATAGATTGAGTCTACATAGACTACATGAGACCCTATGAAAGCGACGGATAGAGGTGGAGTGGTACAGGGAGGGATGGAAGAAGATAAAGGAAGGGAGATACTAAAAGTCAAGAGGTTCTCCTGCTGGATGAATTCTAAGGACAAAAATACTGAGTGGTATTACGCTCCCTGCCACTGGTAGGTGCATGTGACAAGTCCCAGTTTAATTCTCACTCACATCAGGGGATCTCAGCCAGCCCCAGAGAGGACTGCCCTCTGCAGAACACCAGGGTCCAGGCCTCCTGGCAGGTAGACATTGGAGAAAGGAAGGAGCCTCCTGTTCCAGGCTGGGTGATAACCTGGGGTCCCTTGGCAACTACAGGTCCAGCATCCTGCTGCCTTTGGCGGAGGCACAGGCTCCTGGCCCCCTGGGGCTAGAGTGGCAGGGTCCTGGAGAAACAATCACTACGTGGCTTCAGATGTGGCAGGCTGCTCCCATCTGCCCTTCACCGCTGTGGAGGACCTGTGTGAGCCCAGATCCCTGTGACACCCCAAAGCCCCCTCCCTGGTGTGGCTCACTAGCCTCACTTCTTGTCCAGACCCACCTGGCGGCAGGGCCTCAGTGACCTACCCTGGAGCACAGCAGCGGATATCTCAGGCACGGGCTGGAGAGATGTTGCTACCCTTGTAGAGGACCCAAATCCACTTTCAGCTACCCACATCCAGTGGCTCACAATGGCCTGTCGATCCAGCACCAGAAGGTCTGACCTTCTGGCCTCTATGGCACTGCAGTGTGCGTGGACACACACAGATGGTACAGACACATACAAAACTTTACAAAATTAACAAAATAATTCTTTAAAGCCCAACCAGGATCAGAACCCAACAGGGTCCATCAGAGTACAATAGCAAATGCTTGTCATGAGGGGAAGTATGGGGGCCTGCCAAGGGGATGGCACTTGGCTTGCTGTCTCTGTCCATCATGTTGTAGAGACGGCAGGCCCAGTGCCAGGCCTCCATGATGTCTGCCACCTGTAGGTCAATGTCCAAACAGCAGCGGGTCATAGGAGCAGGAGACAGCAGTGGGTCCACCTGGGAGATGCTCTCCCAGTGCCACAGTGCCGCCTACCTGAGCTGAGGAGAAAGAGTCGTGCACACACATGATGGTGTGCACAACCCTGGATGGTGAATGCAAACACACACACAAACATCCCCTGGATGGGACGAGGGGACTTGGAACAGTGAGCATCCAGCAAGTCTGGAGGACAAACCATACCCTCTGGAGTCATCCTCCACACACAACCAGGATTAGGCTAGTGACTGACAGCTGACCTAATTCCCCTCATCCCTGTCTAGCTGGTTTGGACCAGCTAGACAAAGCACATCTGCCCTGACCAATCACATCAGGACACTTCCCCGGCCCCTCCTGACCAGCAGCTCCCAATGTGCTGTCCCTGGCCTTCCCTTCCCACCGCAGAGATGTCTCCACCCCTGCCCGCTTTTGAGTGTCTGCCCAGTGTACATGATCCAGGGAGGCCACTCTGTGGCTGTAGCAGATTATGAATAAATAGACTCAACTCGCTCCCATCTGCTTGGTCTTTGCTTATTTTCTCAATAGTGAAAATGTCAACAAACTTCCTGTGTGTGGTATAAGGATTTTGGATGAAGCTAATCTCTATCAGGGCTTTTACATGAGGAGCACTCTAACTGCAATATCAGACTGATCCTCATCCCACACACTCGGGTTCAGAAAGGGAAAGAAACTCAAGGTCACTCAGCCTGCAACAGTTGGGTCCAGGATTTAGGAGCCCTGGGTGCTAGCCTGGAGTAGCAGCTTCCCAGTGCATGACACTCTGCCCATCCTCCCCGACCCCAGAAGTGAGCAGAATGCTAGTGCTGAAGTTTGTCCTTTTTTTTAAGTTAAAAAAAAAAAAAAAAAAAGATTTATCTTTATTTCATATGCATTGGTGTTTTGTCTGCACGTTTGTCTGTGTGGGGGTGCTGGAGCCGTGGAACTTACAGTTACATACAGACAGTTGTGAGCTGCCATATGAGTGCTGGGAATTGAACCCTGTTCTTCTGGAAAAGCAGCCAGAGCTCTTAGCCACTGAGCCATCTCCCTAGCCCCAAAGTCTGTCCTCATTCATGAATTCATTCAGCTTCTAACTGAGGCAGAAACAGATGAAAGGCCCTGAGATAGC
>JADRCD010233586.1:0-39063 GCA_019843815.1 Montemys delectorum | reverse complement strand
TCTCCCTCTCTCTTTCCCTCCCTCCATCTCCTCTCTCTCTCTCTCTCCCTCTCTCGGATCTTAGTTTTCTAACTAAAATATTTTCTAACTAAAATATAGCCAGGTCTGGACTGCCAAGATAGCTCATTAGCTAAGGTCACTTCCTGTCCTGTCTAAAGACCAGATTTCAACTACCAAGACCCACATTCTCTCATCTCCACATGCATATAGTAGCACACACCTCCCACCCTACCATACACAAAACAAATAAATAAATGTGCTAATTCTTTCAATATGGACAGTCCTAAAACCTTAGAGAATCATTGTGTTTAAAATTTCATGTGCCCATGCATCTCATACATACGTAGGTTTTTTAAAAGTCCTGTAAATTGGTCCTGCTATTAAAAATGAATACATTTATTTTTAAGCTCCAATGAAGGATGAGGAGATGATTTAGCAGGTAATAGTGCAAGCAAGAAGGTCTGAGTTCAAGTCTCTAGTGCCCATGAAAAAGGTACAAACACACACACGCATGTGCGCACACACACACACACACACACAATATGTGCACATACATATACAAAAAAGTGCTAATGGTCTTTTTTTGTCATCTATCAAACATATAGCATGTATTCCATGAAAGTCAAGGAAACATTTCTAGGGTTTACAGCTCTCTTCCACTGTTCATTCTACCAGTGAAGGGATCAACATCAATCTCACTATTAGTCTAATCAAAAGGGTTCCCTTGGGGTTGAAGAGATGGCTCAGCGGTTAAGAGCACTGACTGCTCTTCCAGAGGTCCTGAGATCAATTCCCACCAACCACATGTAGGCTCACAACCATCTGTAATAAGATTTGATGCCCTCTTCTGGTGTGTCCGAAGACAGCTACAATGTAGTCACATAAGTAAATAAATTTTTTAAAAAGTGGCGGGGGGGGGGGGGAGAGGGACTCCCTTGAACTGTATTGGTTATTTCTTTTCCCTTGGTGATTGGACACAAAGCTGTAGAGTCACTGTTTCCCATAATGACTGGGTGGTGTGCAGAAGAGGCTTCTCCCACTCTCCAGGAGGCCTGAGGCATCAAACCTGGCCACAGTGAACTGTGAGTAGGTTTCTTGAGACCTCAAGCCTGGCCACAGTGAACTGTGAGTAGGTTCCTTGCCTCTCTTGCTGATGCTGAGGCTGAGATGTTTCAGGAAACACACACAACTGTGTGACCTCAACTTGAGCCAGTGGAGGATACCTGAAAGTCCACAGAAGGGTAAGAATGGCTTAATACCAAAGTGATGATAGACAAAGCATCTTGCCCATATGCCCTGGAATGCCAAACACAGGTTATCAATCTAAATAAACAATAGGAACCACTTAACAAATGTGCATGAAGATGCTACTAAATCAAACTCTAGCTCCAGATAGAATGCATGAGAATCTCTCAGATTAGTAATGGTAATAAAAATGGAGAGAAGGGTTTTAGAAATAGACATATATTTAGTTGATTCTGCAAAAATGCCTGGGGCTTGGAGCATAAAAGAGACAGGCTCCCCCTTTTAGATGTTTACAAGCTCTTTGCTGAAAAGTAACTAAAGACAATTGAGTAGCTGGTGACACAAGAAAGAATAGAGGTACCTGCAGGTTGTTCTGTGAAAGAGAAGCCCTTCTCGATGATGAGCCAAGGTGGCAGGATGTGAAATAGAGTGGGGCTTTTCAGAAAAGTAATGGCCTAGATTACATCTGAAGGGCACACAGTATCATCAGATAAAGAGGAAGGTGAGAGACAGAGTTATTGCGTGGGAGAATGGCACATAGAAACCTTGGAGTGAGTGACACTCATGTCAAAATTCATTTGGAAAAACAAGAGTGGTTCAGTACAACTTTGGAAAGCATGCTCTTAGGGAGAAGGAACGGTCTGTGTCAGGTAAGTGGGGGACATGGCCTGGATGAGCACAGATACTCAGCAAAGCTGTGAATGGACTGACTACAAACAGTGAGAAACTCCAGGATTCTTTTAAAGCCACAAGGCTGTGTATTTCAGAATGGGTTTGTTGGGTTTGAGGACCAGTTAGAGGCAGAATAATTGGAGATCAGACAAAATCCAAATGAAAGTTCCTTAAGGCAGTGAAGATGTGGCTGGAGAGACATGAATGGGCTTCAGACATAGGAAGGAAACTTGAAAAGACACAGAGATTGGTGATGTATAACTGTCAGCTAAGAAATATGGAGCCCTATGTATAGAAAACAACAAAAGTATCTATCTATCTATCTATCTATCTATCTATCTATCTATCTATCTATCTATCTATCTATCTATCCATCTACCTACCTACCTACCTAACTATCTACCTACCTACCTACCTACCTACCTACCTACCTATCCACTTAATGTTCAAGGATATCAGTGCCCCTAGAAAGTATTACATGGTCAACAGTTTTAGGACACATTGGATATGGTTAGGGATTGCACTGGATGCAGAGTGTGAGAACACAGAAGGGTATTGTAACAAGTCAGAATCCCTTACCAAACCCTGGGCAGTCTGTGGATGGGCTGAGATAGATGGATGAGCAGAGCAATGAGTCTCAGGCCAGGATCAGGGATGATGTGATGAAAGAGATGTTTGGCTTAGAGTACTATTAGATTTTAATAGATGCTTTAATACTTGGAGGATCAAAACAATCTAAATTTATTGCCTTATAGTGATAGATGTCACAAGTCCAAAAATGGAACTCACGTGGCTAAAATCAATGTGTTGGCAGGGTTGTATTTTTTTCTCGAAGCTCCAAGGGAGATTCAAGTTCATTCCCTTTTCCAGATTCTAGATGATGCTCTTGTTTCTTGGCACATGGACCTGTTCTAACAATGGCATCACTCCAAACACATTTCTTCTCCTCTCCTCTCCTTTCCTCTCCTCTCCTCTCCTCTCCTCTCCTCTCCTCTCCTCTCCTCTCCTCTCCTCTCCTCTCTTCTCCTCTCCTTTCCTATCCTCTTCTTTCCTCTCCATTTCTTGCCTCCTTTTTCCCCTTAAAAGTATGCCTGTGCTTTTATTGGGCCCACTGGTTAATCTTACTGCAATATCTTTAGTAAGTCCTGTGCCATTATTTTTTCCTGTTACGGATATCAAACATCTAACAAGAACAACTAAGGAATGGAGTATTTATTTGGGGTCACAGTCTGGGGATACAATCCATGGAGAGGAAGGCATGGGATGTGGGGCAGCTGGGCACACTGAATCTACACCAGGAAGCAGAGAGGTGAATCTGGTACTCAGTGTCCTTTTCCTTTTTTGGTCAGTCTAGGACCCCAGCCTATGAAATAGTGCTGCTCACATTTAGGGTGGGTCTTCTCTCCCACGTTAAACCTTTATGAGAAAAAACTATCACAGGCATGTCTCCAAGTGTGATGTCTCCAAAATGATTCTAAATCCTGTCAAGTTGATGATGAAGATAGACCTTCAGTGCTCACACCTGCAAAGTGTCTTGTGCCATGTGATTCAACACAGTCACAGATTACAGGGACAAAAAGTAGACATTATTATTAGGGAGAGAGCATTATTCTGTCTTCTTGGAGAACATAAGGAGCCCGATTAAGCTAAGAGACAGAGCTGCATACAGTAGGGGAGTTGCAGGCCACTTAGTTTCTAAGGGACTTCTAAGGCAGGTCAGGTGAAGTGGACACATGGATTTTAGATTCCCAACTCACAAATCAGAAACAAATATCCTCCAAAAGTTGTAGGAGAGCCTTGAACAAAGCAAATAAGAATCCAAAAAGGAGGTCATATCCATCTCCATAGAAAAGTTTTAACTGGGTTCTACTCCTTGTCTTTACTCATTCATGTGAGAAGTACTTGTTGGGAACATAGCCATGGTGAGCTGAGTAGAGACTAAAATGATCCCACAAAAAAAGGTAAGGTGTAAACAAAGAATTGGATGTGACCTGGAGCCTGCTGCTGAGGAGACTCTTACTAACAAGTGTTTCTTGAATCATTTCTTCCATCTCACCAGTCATTCACTACTGAATTTACTCTCTGCAGAATTCTGGTATGTTATTCATTCTTATATTGGGCCACATGCATATAAAATTTCCTTCTTAAAAAAACTGGTAAAAAATATTTCAGAGAGTTACATTTGATATATACTGATCTTAGAAACATGAACAGTGACAGAAGAAGGACCACAAGCTAGAGATGGGGACACAGAGATGACAGCATAAGGATTGTATTAAAACTCAAGACAAGGGAAATGCTCTCCCAGAGATTTTGTAAGCTAAAGGCTTGTGCATGAGAACTGAAGATGCTCTGTGGAGAGACATAGTCAGAGGCTGGGAGAGAGCTAAGAGAAGAGGAGCACAGAGGTGCCAATAGCTGGAGAAAGGGTCCTTTAAGGGTCAGATGACAGGCAGTCAGAGTGAAGAGCTGCAGCCTTTGGGCCTTGGGGAGAGCCAGGGAGAAAAGTACTACACTAGTAAGCCTGGTTCGCAGATGGAGACACTTAAGCAGATTCCTTGGAAATGGCGTGATCACAGACAAATACAGACTGAAGGCTTCTTTGAAGACAGTGGTGATGTCAGATAGTGTACTCTAGGTTATCATGCGGAGTGCTCTTAAGGTGATCTGTGGGATATCTTTGTGGGCTGAAGATGTAAAGTGCTCCCAAAATCCTATGTGTTAAAAGATTCCCAAAAGAGACTCTGAGGAGATGGAACCTCTTGTGTGCACCCAAAAGGGAAGGTAGAACATTGATCTGTTCCTTGTTTCCATCCTAGCTACGAGATGAGTTGTTAGCTTTCCCACGCTCTCCCTGTCTTGTGTTGCCTTACCCCAGGTCCCCAAACAACACGGCCACCTGATCACTGGCTGCATTACTTATTTGGCTATTGCTGGCTTAAAAACCATGACCAAAAGCACATTATTCAAGGAAGAGGGTTCCAAGGGTTAAGTATCCAGAATGGCAGGGAAGCTGGGCAGCAAGCAGCAGGCATGAAAGGCAGGATCAGGAAGCTGAGAGCTCACATCTCAACCACAAGCAGGAAGCAGAAATCATGAAGTGAAAGTAGCAGGAGACTTTTTTTTTTCTTTTCTGAGACAGGGTTTCTCTGTATAGCCCTGGCTATCCTGGAACTCATTCTGTAGATCAGGCTGGCCTCAAACTCAGAAACCATCTGCCTCTGCCTCCCAAGTGCTAGAATTAAAGGCGTGCGCCACCAGTGATGTACTTCTTCCAGTCAGGCTGTACTACCTAAACCTCCCAAAACAAAGCCACTCTCTGGGGACTAAGAATTCAAATTCTAAGACTGGGGGTAGGGGGAACAGGGGTGGTATTGCTCATTCAAACCAGCAATTAACTCTTAGATCAAGATAGCTTACAGATAACTGGCTCAAACTTCCAGCACGTTGATGCAAAACTTAACCTTATAATTGTCTACAGTCACAGACCACTAACACAGGTGTGATTATGTATGACACAGAATTACAAAGGTTAAGGGCCACAGAACGTTTCAGTTCAAGTAAAATGTAATTAAGGAAAATGTCTAGCCAATTGCCCTAATAGTTAGAAAGACCTACTCAAAAGGGGGACATGTCTTAGTGTAAGAAGAGAAATGGAAGTGTCTGGACTAGGTTGCAGCTTTGTGTATTTTGCCCATGAGTTTGTTATGCAAACCAGCAGCATGACACAGCCTTTTGTTTAGGAAATCAGTCATTGGTCAGATCCTGGGAACTGCAACAGGAAGACAAGGATGCCACATAAGGTAGAACTGAAGAATCTAGTGTTGCTGAGCTCAACTTGACCCTTAGATCAAGATAGCTTACATGTAATGACATCACAGGGTCTGAGACTGAGTTAAGCTCCTGCACTCATTTGACATTTCCTAAGGCCACAGCCTTTAACACACATGAAGGCCAGCCAAGGAAATCTTCCTGAATTCTAAGTCCCACACCCTTGCCTCTGGCACTGGAGAGATCACTGGATACAAAGCCTTCTCCATGGCCCTGGGGAACCTGGAACTGGCAGCATGGAGAAGAGAAAGCACCCATTAAAGGGATGACTAATTACTGTACAAACAGGATGGTGAGTAAGGAAATGGATAAGAAGATGCACAGTGCTTCTCACAAAAGAGTCTGATACACATTAGTAATGGTAACCAGGACTCTGGAAGTGGGGCTTACACAGGTGGGCAGATCCAAGTTCAAGGATATCCCTGAATGGACAGACACATAGGTGCTACTAGGATGCAGATAGAGACCAGGGTTAAGAGAAAGGGGCATGAAAATGGTCTGGTTCATCCTGTAAGATGAGAATCCATGTCTGTGCACATCCCTCACTTTCTGTAGGCTGAAGCAATATGAAAGAGAGGAAGAGGAGAGAGTTAACTCAGAGGGGTAAGAGCTCTATCACATAATGATGAATTTTTAAAAATGTAACAGCTAGAGTTAAACTATTTTTATGAATAAACACAAATTTAAGGATAATGAAATTATAGAATACAATTATATATTATCAAGGTAGTTAGTAAATAATTTTCCTTCAACAAAGAATGTGTTTTGCTGTCTGGCACCCAAAAGACCATCGTATTTCATCTTGGGGAATTTCAGACAGATTGTCCATTTATCATGTTAAAGGTGATGGGAAAATTTTTTAAATTCATGTATCAAGTTGTTCTGAGATACCATCATCAGTGCTAAAATGTGAGAGATCACTTAACCATATTTTTTTTAATGTTTTAACTTTTAAATGATTATTTTTATCAATTATTTGAGACTTTCATGCATATTTATGCATATGGGGTTAATGCTAGTCAACCCCTATTTCTTCCTCAACTTCTCCCAGATCCACTTCCAACCCTTGCTACCTCAATTTCATGTATTCTTTTGTAAAATTACCTTCAGAGTCCACCCTGTATATCCCATATACTTCTGGGTATGGGGCCATCCACTGGAGCATAGTCAGCATATCAGGGGCCACATTCTTGACAAAACTGACTCTAGACGCCATTAACTATCCATAAGCTCTTTTTAAAAAAGATTTATTTTACTTTTAATTGTGTGTGTGTGTGTGTGTGTGTGTGTGTGTGTGTGTGTGTGTGTGTGTGTGTGTAGGTTCACTTGAAGTAAAAAAGAAGACAGAAAATCCCCTGGAGCTAGAGATACAGGTAACTGGGAGTCACCTGATGTGGGTTGCTGAGAACTAATCTTAGGTCTTCTCTAAGAGCAGTCTGTACTCTTAACCACTGAGCCATCTCTTCAACTTTAAATTGTTGTTGTTGTTGTTGTTATCACTATTAGTAGTACAATTACAATTACTATCACTATCATAATCACTATCACTATTACTATTACTATAATTTTTACTTTGTGTGTCTGCTTTCTGGGTTGGGGCTTGCATACCACAGTGCATCTGTGGAGTTCCAAGGAAAACTTGGACAGTCGGATCCCCCCCTCCTTCCCCATGTGAGACCCAAGGGTTACACTAGGGGTATCAGGTTTGGCATCAAGTGTCCTGACTGGCTGAGCCATCTTACAGGCCCCTAATATTTTTTGAATAGCTGAATCACATGTTAAAACTTGTAAATGCTGTTTTAGACAAAGCTAGAGTGGGGTTTATTCATTTCCCTCCCTTATCATCTTTCCCATTCTTTCTGTTTTCTTCAGGACCAGAAGTATCACCAGCACTGTGGCTAACATACTTTTTCAGGATTTCAAAAATCCATCTCCTTTACTGGCCTGCTTTGTAACGTTGCTGTCAACAACTCAAACCTCTGAGTCTGGATCTCTTCACCTGTAGAAATGACGCTACCACAGGCCTTCTTCAAGAGTAGTATGAAGTGAGACCATGGAGCAGAGTGCTTAGCACAGGCTGCAGACACAATGCCTGGTCAAGAAATTGCAACAACAATAACCATTATTGCTATTTTATTAGCTAATATTACAGTGAAATAGAAAGAAAGCTGAGCCAGAAAATGGACTGAGGCTCTAATTCCCAATGGCGCACCTCTATCGTGTTAACGCTGATGGTTATTCTGATAAGTATAATGATATGCATAACAGCAGATTCCCCTGAGTTTAACGTATAAATGGGTAATATGAATAACTCTATCAAACATTCAACTGTGATATATGCAAAAAGAATTAAAATGCACCCATTGTGCTCCTAGTTCTGTTCTTAGAACTAGCGTAGGAGCAAATAAAGCCTATTAGTTACCCCCCTACACACACACACCTAACTGCAGTAATTTACAAACTCTCAAACCAATCGAATGATTCTGTCTTAAGTCAACCTTGAATTTTTTTTTTACAAAAAAAAAAAAGCTTTGAAGTTGCATTTTATTTAATTGCCTATTGATAATATAATAAAGCTCAGTGGATCTTTTTCAATACCTACTATGTACCACGCATAATCTGGCACTCAATGTTGGCTGTAGAGAGTGAGGACCCTTGAAGTATATAGCTCTTGTAATAATTCGCAGTGACATTGACCTTGTAATGAATATGCTTCCGTGGAGTCGCCTATTAAAAGACTATTATGATACTTATCTCCTATGCAAAGGAACTATAAATTGGTTTGAATGCTCAGCTTCACTCAGGAAAAAACACAATCTAAGCAAAAGCCTGGGCATTGTGTCATTCCTGCGTCTGGTGCCATGCTTAATAGATGCAAAGTACAAACCCCTGAATTATGCATTTGCCAGCAATGCTGCCCCAGAGCAAGGTACTATTGGAAGCTGGCCCAGCAAAGGGCAGCAGAAAAAAAAAATGCCTGATATTGAAAATCCATGAGGAGAGGACATCTAGGAAGCCCAGTCCAGCACACCTTGAGACAGTGTCCACTAATAACTCTTGCCACTGGTCAGGACCCAATACTGGAACCAAACAAATAGGCTGAGAAAGAATGATAAGAATGGTTATCACAGTAAATGAACACAAGGACTTCATGGAAAGGGGATCTCACCAAATGTAAACAATGAGAGTATGTGAGGTAGAACAAGAGGCACCTCTGCTTTGTTTAGCAAGTTTTAAAGATGGAAATCTAACACAGTCAACAGCATTGGCAACTGCTCTACCAAACTAGCAATCTCCTAAGCTCCTACCCACAGATCATCACATTTACTTTCTATGGGTACAAAGGCTCCTCAGTCTTTGAGTGTGTCTACATTTGGGGCCTTTTCTTCCCATTCTTTGGTTTGGCACTGGTGTAAACACTTATATTTGCCTGCATTCCTTCCTCATCTGGATGATGTGTCTCTGCCTTCTGGTTAGAGTTATAGGCTTTTGCTCATGTCGGCAGGCAAAAATCACAGTGCTTGGATAGAGACAATCCCAGGGCTTTAGTCTTGGCATCTATTCCCTTTCTTATGCCACAGCATGGTACAATCCAGTTCCCTGATGCCTTCCAATTTCCCAGGTCACATGGATCTTCCCATTGCCTCATGAAAGCTAAGAAGCTCCCTCCATGGTGCTACCGGTTGGTCTGTCAGCCTCATTGTGAATGGCCTCAGCAAAGGTTCCCTGCTTTCCAAAGGAAGCCCATTTACCAGAAAACATCTTCCTGCAGGGTCACGTCAGATGAGACTTCCCATCTGCCTTGCTCTTCTTACAGAGGACACTGTGGGCAGAAGCTAGGGCTCCTTCACCTGATTCTAGATAATACACTGCTCCAAACAGTTGAGCACAGCATTGAAAACACTGAGAGTCCTGAGTCAACCCACAGAATTACTGTGGCTTCCATCTGGATTACAATTTAAGATGCTTACAACAGGGGTAAGAGAGGCCATATGGAAAGGTTCATCTAGAGTGAAACTGAGACATGAGAGTTATTTATTCTTTAGGTGGTTTCAGCTCCTGACCTCGGAGCCACCCTATTGATGCCAAGGGAGCTGACCTGAGGTATTTTGCAGATAGCCTTGTCCATTTAGCTCAAAGGACTCTGTAAGAATAAGGCTAGACTCTAGGAGCTGGCGCTCTGGGGCCACATGGAAGAAGTATCTTTCCCATCAGGACCTGATGGACACGGCGGTTTATGCTTTGAGCTGATGCAGAGCCCTGGAGGAAAGTTATGAGCTAAGACCACAAGGCAGGTCATATAGCAGGTTATATTCTATTTGGTCCTTTTATAGTTTGAACCCAAAGTTCTCCCAAGGAAAAGAGAGGTGTGCTCTTCTTGCCCCTTGAACCTGGCAGTGGTTGCTTCATGCAAACAGAGTAAGTACGGACATGCTATGTGACAGTCAAGGATCAACTCTTTGGAAGGCAAGTTCATCTAGAACATGTGCTAACATGCTGGAAGGAAGCCCAAATGACCAGGTGAGAAACACATACAGAGGCCACCACAGGAAGGAGTTAGGATAGCTCAGGATGACGCAACTGAAGCCACATACAGCACAGAGGAATTGTCCACTCACACTTTGCACATACGCAAGATCCATAACCAAGTATAATGCTGTTGTTTTGAGCCACTAATTTCAAAGAATAATTTACAGGTAACTTTAAATCATCATAAGAGACAAACATTCTTATATACACTAAGCGGATGGAATCCTCCATGAGGAGTAGATCAAGCCTTGAATTGGGGCAGAAGTTTTCATGAAAGACAGGCATACATTTGTGAATGGAATTCTGTATGTGGTGGAGCCTTATTATATGATGTAGCCTTGTGTCCAGGGCAGAAATTTAGTGCATCCATTAATTGTAGACCCCTGGATCTTGGGTGATTCACCCATGACTCTGAGGTTGTGATATTATTCGGCTCAAAGGGAACACTCCTGAAGTTAGAATCTTGTTCTAGATTTTATGTTGCTAATTCATTATATGCAACCAAATCACCCATTGCAACATATCACTGTGACCAGACATGGCATTTACATCTATGCTGCATGCCCTGCACCCACCCTGATAAAAGGAGAAGAAGCTATCGTTTGGTCTTTTGATTCTCTGGAACCACTCTCTCACCAGTTCACTGTTTAGGAACCTTTCACCAAGGCAAGTCCCATAGTCTCAAAGAAGATGCAGTCCTTGCAATACCCACAAAGAACATGGGAGAACTGTTTGCACATTTTCATGCCAAAATAAAGCTGTAGAAAAGCACAAGATTTACTCTTCTTTGCAGATCTCTCCCAAATTGAGCAAAGATCCAAATTGCCCAGAATTCTTGCAGCTCTCATCTTTTGCCAACCAAGACGTATATTTGTGAACACAGAACAATGTTTTCAGCAGGCTCATCATGAAAATGTAGTGCCTGGAAACTTAATGTATGTCACTGCACTGGAAATTCGTGAAATAATAGAAAGGTAGGAGACTGGCTAAGTGGCTTGTCAAAGATGAAACAGGGGTTCTGAGCATCCCCACTGGAGTGGAGAAAGTCCTCACACTCTGGAATGAGGGGGTCTAGATAAGCATATGCTTTATGGAGCACTGAATTACTCTCCAAACAAAGCAAATTTGACTTCTCCAGGCTGTGTGGCCTCAGCTGATAAACAGAAAGCAGCAACCACATTTCAGGGTTTCATTTTCTCCTCCTGTTCCAACCCCCCCCCCCCCACCTTAGTCCCCTATGTTCTTACTATTAATTTCTTTTGCACACTCTAGACCTTCTCCCTAAAAGATAGATCTTTTTTATTTTTTCTCTCTCTAAATTGATCATTTTGATGTCAGCTCACTTTGGAACCTATGATTAGTAAATATAATAAATCACTAGTAGTGGACTTGCTTTTGTAGGCCTGAGGTTTTGATGCATTAGTTATTTCTATTCAGGAAAATTGTAACTCTGATGGGAATCAACTTCTAAATCTCTGTGGGAAATGGGTCGGTAGGGAATCTCATTTTATGCTTGGGGATACAGGCTCTGTATGCTGAAAAGGGTTAAAGGAATCTGCTAACTTTTCAAGAACACATTTCAAACATTTCCTTCCTAGCCTGTTCACTGAGCCAGAGATATTTCTCACAGTTTAAATCTGGTTGGTTTTGACCATTCTGTGCCTCATGAAAATTTCAGGGCACAGGCTCAAGAGACTCCATCTCTTTGTTTGAAGCTTGTGGATGACCGGAATCATTTCTTAGAGGTGTGCCCCGAGATTGGCAGGTCATCTGTCTCTTTGTCCTCATCTATCCATCCTCCCCCAAAAGGGTGTTTCAGCAGATGGAGTTAACAAACTGCACATAAAGCAAAAAAACCTAGATGTTTATATATTCCAACTTTGTTGTTTATACTTTTTTTTTTTTTTTTTTTTTTTTTTTTTAGTGTCTGTAATGAGGAGTGTTCTCTCAGAGATGTGAGGGGTGGGCACAGCCTTGTTGACATGAATCCCTCTCTGGGATTACACACAGGCTCACATTAGAAGCAGCAGGAGGGTGTTCAGGGGAGAGAATTTCAGGACACTGTACTGAATCCAAGCCAGGGGTCATGACCTTGCCTATTGATTCAGTCTCTCTAATTTCCACAGCTTGCTGAGGCCTGGTCTTCCAGCCTGCTGGGGTACATTAGAACAGAAATCCATAACATGGCCATGTTCATCCAAGCACAGGAAGAAACTAAATTAAATGTTAAAAAACAATCTGAGACTGGACTTGGAGATAATTCATCATGGTCCTAGACGCCAGGCAGGTGGGATGGCCAAAGGATCCTTGGCCAGCAGACCCCCACTTTGGACATGGAAGGGCCTGGGTGACTCATTTGTCAGTTGTACCTCAGAGAGTCAGGAAACACACAGTGGTCAGCTCTTTTGGATGCAACCTATTTTTTTTTCTCTAAAATGAGATATTATATATCTGAGTAGGGTAGCTAGAGCAGAAGGAATAAAGAGAAAAGAATTTCTTTACAAAAACATGTTTGAGGCAGGAGATACCAAATTCCTCAGGCTGTACTCGGAGGTGGCTGGTCTGATCTCTGAGGAAGAGTAATGTCTCCTGAGAATCAAAAGTTTGCTCATGGGTGATAGAAGACTAGAAAAATAGTGCTTCTGACCCCTCAAAATGAAGCCCGAGTATGAAAGGTGTTGGAAAACTGACACTCCAATGTTCTAGACACCCAAAGGTTCTCTTTCCCTCTGGTGGTTTCACCCCAAACGGGCACAACTGAAAGAAACATGTCTCAATGTTTGCCAAATGATACCCAAAGTGCCCTTCCCTGCCTCTCCAGCTGCTCTCATTTGTATTAGCCATGATCCTCCTGCCGCTTATCTGCCATTTAATTATTGATTAGTCTAAAATGTTTAACCTGAAGGAAGCATCACTAATGGCAGGTTGTTCCGTCAGAAGCTGTGGCAAATCCAGGGAAGCCCTCCTCAAAGCGAAGTGTCCCAGAAAAAAAAAAAATCTCATGTGTGGGGGAAGAGGAATTCAGAGAAGCGGGGGGGGGGGGGGGGGGAGGGGCTTCTTCTGTGCAAGCCAGCCCTTGCATTTTGGTGGCCTGCAGCAAGGATGATTTAGAAGTTGATAGGCTCCGCATCAAGTAAGAGCAGCAGCTACCTTCTCTCAAAACAGATTCAAACTGGCTGCATGAGCTCTGCTCCTCTGGGGTAGGCTCAGCATTACCTACATACTAAAGAAGTGGGAGTGGGAGGGTCTCTAGATCATGGTACTATTTCTATGCTAATGTCTTACTGGGCTATTCTGGAGAGTTTCTGAGGGTAGGAGTGAAAGCAATGGACAGAAACACAAATCTGTCAACAAATCCAGGTTGATCAAGAAAAAGAGAGCTACAAGATGGAGGCAGGAAATTAGATCTATAGGCTTATCCCCAAGACAACAGGGTCGACTAAAGCAGATAGCTCCCTGCAGAGTTGAGTGTGTGCTGTCATTCAAAAGTCTGAATTTTGTGACCTGCCTCTATGAGTTACTAGTATAGCTTATAAGAGCTTCCTAGTAATGTCATGATGAGCATTAAATGAGATGATGCAGTCACATGCCTTTCATTAGAGCTGGGCACATGATAAGTACTTAGCAAAAAAAAAAAAAAAAAAAAATGATATTCTGCCCTGCCTTCTGTGAGCAACTCTAGACCTGCAAGCTTTGTGACTGCATATACATTTTAGCTGTAATAAACCCACACATACAGGAAAGTGTTCGAATCACAAGTGTGCTATGTAACAAATTCCCATGCTAGGAACACAGCCATAGGCTCTAATCAGACAGGACAGAGATTCACCAGAACCCCAGGATCCTTGCTTCTGCACTCCTTGGACTAAAATCCACCCAACAAGTCATTAGGCTAACTACTTCTACCATGTACCAATTTTGCCCATTGGTAAAGAGTAGACAAATGGAAGCATGACAGATTCATTATTTTGTATTATTTTTGCAGCATTGTTATTGTTAAATTTATTTATTTCTTATTAATCCCAGTACTCAGAGGGCAGAGACAGGAGGATCTCTGAGGATCTCTGTGAGTTTTTAGGTAAGCCTGGTTTACAAAGTAAGTTGTAGGACAGCCAGGGCTGTTAAAACAGAGAAACTCTTTCAAGAAAGAAAGGAAGAAAAGGAAGGAAGGAAGGAAGGAAGGAAGGAAGGAAGGAAGGAAGGAAGGAAGGAAGGAAGGAAGGAAGGAAAGAAATTTCACCTTTAATTTTTTTTTTTTTTAAAAAAAGAGACCGTTGTCTTAATTATTTACACAGTGACCGTTTTTTTTGTTTTTTTCATTAATTAATTTACTTATTCACTTTAGTACTGATCACAGTACCTCCTCCCTCCTCTCTTTCTAGAACTTTGTTAAATTTGAGCACAGGGAAGGGCTGGTAACAATGCCATTCACTGTGATAGGCAGTACTGTCAATTTGGAAGAATGCAGAATCCTTTGTCAAATGGGGCTCTGGGCATTCCTCTAAGGGATTGTTGTAGCTGTATTAAATGGGGTAGGAAGTCCTTAAACATTGGCAGCACCATCCCCTAGGCTTGGACTCCTGGACTGATTAAGTGTACATTTGGGATTTGAACGCAAGCATTCAAGCTCTTTGTTTTCTAATTGTGGATGCAATGTAAGCAGAGACTTCAAATTCTTTCCCCCTTGGCTTTACTGCCATAATGGGCTGTAACTTGAATAAATGGTGAGCCAACATGAGCACTTTTATCTGGGTGTTTTATCAAAGTGATAAAAACAGAAACTAAGACATCTATTAAAGTCATGCTATCAGGAAGCCTTGCAAACCTCAACTTCTAATTGTCCAGATGGTAAAAATGAGACATAGAGGAAGCAAATTGTTCCCCTGGCATCATAGAGAGAGCTGTTTAAAAGCTAGAACTGAACGAAAGGGAGAGTGAAAGTAAGGTTGCTGTGCCCACCCTGTGGCCAACCCCATCTCAATGAGCAGCTACTTGTTCTACCAGAGAACAAGTCACCTTGCAGCCCAGACCACCCCTTTTAGGACATGGTGCCATATCCCAGAGCCCTCTGATACTTAAAGAGCACAAGACAACATTTCTTAACATACAAGCATTCTATACTCCAAAGACTATCTGTCAGTTGTTATTTAAATATAATTTGATTATTCAAAAGTAAATTTGGTGCCTGGTAGACAAAACAGTTATCCTTTTGCCAGAGAAATGCTATTTGAGGGTATCACTGAGCTATTATTGCTCTGCAATGACATAAGATGTTTAGAATTTCATTAAGTATCTGAATTTGACTTCTAGGGTCAAGTTTAATTCACTGGTCTCACTAGAAAGTGGAAGGCAATTTGGCAGGTAATTTTAATCACAGAGGTATAAGGGGTCCTATGTAGCCATGGCACTTGCTATCCTCTGACAGTGAGTTTAAGTGATGTCCTCTCTCATCTAGCCCTAGAAAATGTAGCAGGCAAGAACTTGAGAAGTTATTTCCCTAACCCTCACCAAAAAGTAAAGGGAGCTAGAACAGACTTTGTAACTTTTTGTTCTTAAGAATATTAATTTGGTCTTCCTTCCTTCCTTCCTTCCTTCCTTCCTTCCTTCCTTCCTTCCTTTCTTTTTTTTCCTTCTTTTTTTGTTTTGTTTTATGTATTTTGAGCTGGGCAGTAAGGCATTAGGATCTCTGAGTTCAAGGTCATCCTGCTCTATAGAGTGAGTTCTAGGACAGCCAAAGCCACATGGAGAAACCAGTCTCAAAGAACAGCAAAACAAAAAACAAAAATAATAATAGTGTATCTGCAAACTTTTGAGGTTAAACACTTTCTCCTTCTGAATGGGCAGTGTTCACATCTATTAAAATAAGACACAACCAGATGAGATTATAAAGAATCACTAAAGCATATACACTCACACATTTTTTGAAAATGCATGTATGTGAATGAATGAATGAATGAATGAATAGGTCCAGATTTACCATTTGAAGCAAAGTCAGGGCAAAAACATTCTGTAAGCAGTCACACTGTGTTACTATCCATGTGGTTTTCAAAGTTATAGATTATTCTAGATTTTATTGTCAATTTACCTAGATTAGCAGAAACAAGGGGGGGGGGTCCCTATGTAGAATGTAGTGATGGCCGTTACTTTATAGGAATTGCAAAATTAAAATTGCAAAATAAGACAATCCCTTTGTTTGTGGTCCAAAGAAGACCTTTACTCAATCTCATAAAGAGAAACATTGTCTTAAATTCATGGCACCCTCCATTCTTCTTTCCTCATATCTGTTCCATGTCCTGACACATTATTCTAACCAGAAAGACTTATCCCTTGAAGTTAAGAATTGACAAGGTGCCTAGAGACCCACTCAGACCTTATCTATAAAGAACAATCATGGCTTTATTGATAATTTCCCAATCAAATTGGGGTTTTTGGTCATCATAAGAGACAATTGCCATAAATGGCAAAGCAATCAATGAGACAGATGTTATTTCAAGTACCTTAACAACTGAATTGGATCAACCATGCATGTGTCCATAGATAGCTCATTGATTGACTCTTATTGTGGCTGCTAAAACCAAATCAACTGGAAAAGAGCTCTTTCAACCTGGCCTTGGAGACAAACTTCAAGCTTCATTGTGAAGCCAGCCAATATGATTGGCTCTGTGAAGTGGTAACTGGAGTTAGCTTAATGCAAGTATGACAGAAGGCTAAAGTTAAAGAAAGCTCTGGGTTTTGGAAACACAGCTTCAAAAGTATTTGCTGAGAGCTAAGGAGATGGCTTAGTCAATTAGTCAACTGCTTGCCACAATTCTCAGTACTCACATAAAATACCAGGCATGACAATACATGCTTGTAATCATAGAGTCAGGGAGGAGATAAGCGGATTCTTGGGGGTCAGTAACTAGGGAGTCTAGCAAAATTAACAATACTCAGGTACTAGTGAGAGCCTGCATCAAAAGACAAGATGTGAATGGCCCCTGAGATATATGTAAGGCAGACCTCTGATCTCTATCCCATGAAAACACACACAAACACACACACACACACACACACACACACACACACACACACGGCCTATGGTTGGCTTTTTACAGCCAAAATAATTAGTTGTATGTGTATTTTAATACTTTTATTGTGGATTAATAGTAGGTGAATAAGAGACAGTAATTTTTCAGTCTCTTTCCAATAAGGAGGCACATTGATGAAGCAACTAGGAACCCAAATTAATGACAGAAAGTTTACTAGTGCCCAACCCAATCCTCACCGTCCTGTAGAAGTACTTGGTAGGGATATAGATAAGAAGAAACTATTTATTTAACCTGGGACGAGGGATGCACACTGCATCTATTACCAGACCACTTCGAAGAAGAAAGTTTTGAAGATGTGTGTAGACAAGGCTACTGCACACAAGCCTTAGATTTTGGAAACACACTTGTCTATAAAAGCAGTCATATGCATCATAGCTGTCTAGGCAGAGAAGCTGTCCTTTTAATAGGCACCTGTGTGTCTATTAAAGTTTCCAGTAGGTTATGTCAGGATTATACAGATCCAAGGAAGGTTTTTAAACTTAAGTTCTTGTGAGGCTGGGACACTTTGACTTTCATATGGTGGTCTTGGTTATATACCTACTGCCCTAGAAAATGGGTCGCTATTTCTAGATGCTATTGATAGCTCAAAAATAGACACCTAGATACCACAGCCAAGTGCTGCTGTTGTCTAGAAATCATGAATCAAAGCATAGTTGACCCCACTGAAAGGGAGAGAAATGTGGGGAGGATATGAATACAGACACGTTCGCTGGCTAAGTGTGCTTCCGCTAACCCAACTGACCAGCATGCTTTTCGATACCTCAGGGCTCTGAAATCAGTAATTAGAACAGCAAGGCATTGTGTACAGGTCACAGAGCTTGTCCTGTGTTTCCTTCTAAAGACAATGGAATGGAAGTGCAGAGAATTGATTAACTTCTTTGGCCGCAGAGGATACGAGGCTGGTCCTGCTGGCTTCTGCTACACCTCACTGGGGCCAGCTGAACGAGGGTACACCCGTCAGGATTCTTTTTGTGGCTCAATCTCGGTCCTTTTCAAAGAAGGTGAGTTCTTCCTAGCTTGATCCATTGCTAATGCGATGAGTGAGGTCTCTGAGTTAAGAGACCCACCTATCACACCGCTAGCTCTTTTGGAAGACATCTCTTTATCTGCGTTATCCAGAACCTGAATTTGTGGCACATTAAATGAAAGTTAAAACTCCAGTCTTATAATGCATGCACATGCTATGCTGTGTCATGTACACAAAAACAACATTCCACTGCCTCTCTCCCTATCATCCAGCTCTTACAGTCTTCCTGCACACCTTTCTCCTGTCCACTCATCCTTGGGGGGTGGTGGGTGGTATGGTTATCCTGTTTAATATTGAGCATTCAACAGTCATTCATTCTCAGCTTCTTGATGACAACTGGAGCTAGCACAAATATATGGGCCTAAATATACATATTTAAAAGATAGTTTGACAATATGCTGTTTAGTAAAGCAACAATAGTATGCTCATACCCTTTCCTATTGCCTATGGCCTCCCCAGCTATATGCTATTGAGCAGGTCCACAGTACTGGGCAGGAACTCTCTCCTATGGAGCACCTCATATCCAGTCATAAGTCAGTGGTCACTCCTGTAACAGTTGTGCCACTATCACATCGATAAGCATCCTGTGATGGTTTGCATATGCTTGGCCCAGGAAGTAACACTGTTAAGACGTGTACCCTTGTTGGAGTAGGTGTGTTACTGTTGTTGTGGGCTTTAATGCCCTTGTTCTAGCTGCCTGGAAGCCAGTATTCTGCTAACAGCCTTCAGATGAAGATGGAGAACTCTCAGCTCCTCCTGTACCATGCCTGCCTGGATGCTGCCATGTTCCTGCCTTGTGATAATGGACTGAACTTGTGAATCTGTCAGCCAGCCCCAAATAAATGTTGTCCTTATAAGAAAGAGTTGCCTTGGTCACGGTGTTTGTTCACAGCAGTAAAACCCTAACTAAGGCACATTCCATAACGGTTAACTGTTGTGGAATAACAGTTGAAATATGAAATATGGAATAACGGTTTGAAACATGCAAGGTCAATAGCTAGGGAAGACTAGTGTTGATTTTTCTCACCCACTTGACTGACAGAGTAAGAACTTTCACCATCCATCAAGGCTAGAACAAGAAGGAATCTTCCACCTCAGTTCCATGACTTTTCTGTATTCCACAACCAAGGTGTCTGGTGTCTTCAGCAACAGAGTCTTAACAACCAGTTCTGGTAAGCACCCAGTCGTCCTGATTAAACCCAGCCCAGTCGGGATAGACAAAACAGAAACAAAAGTAAAACAGAAATGAAAGTGAGAAAGGGCTTTTTGTGGGAGGAGAAGAGTTTCGGGGAGGAGGGAAGTAGGAGGAAGATAAAAAGATGAAAGGCAGAGGATGAGTGTGATCGGAGGTCTAGTATACACATATGAAATTGTCACTTCTTAAATGTCATGATGTTACCAAGAGCTACGTTCTCATTTTCACTGTCTAGTAGAGTAAAAGAAAAGACTGGTGTTGAGTCTTGTATAATTTATAAGAACTGCTCTGCTCATCTCTGCTCTGAAACTCATTTGTAGAAGTTGTATCTTTATTAAGTTGCTATGTGACCTTGAGCAAATCAGCTAACCTCTCTAGGACTCTTGGTAAAGTCTAAATTACACAGAACTTACTTCACCTTCCTGTTGTGAAATTTCTCTAAGAAAGCACTTAGTACATGAAGGACAGACTATAGGGGCAGATTCAAATTTTTTTAGGCTCAAAGCCAATAGAGGAGTGAATTTTGGTTTGCTTTGTTGTTTGTTTGTGCATAATATGTATGAGTAGGTACAAGTGTGTATAGCAGGTATAGGTGTACATTTACTCCTTTGCATATGCAGGCCTAAGGACAAACTCAGAGGGTGTTCTTTGGAATTCATACACCTTGATTTTTTGAAATAGGATCTCTTTCTGGGATCTAGAGATCCCTGGTTAGTCTAAACTGGCTGTCTGACAAGCCACAGGAATCATGCTGCTTTTGCCTTGCTTGCCTTACAACCCCATGCCACCATACCTAGCTTTTTAAAGTGTGAGTTTTGGGGAATTAAATTTGATCCTCATGTATATGCAGCAACCACTTTCCTGACTGAGCTGTTTCTCTCGTCCAAGAAAAAGAAGTTAAGTGACTGTGAACAGATTCTGACAAAGTGTTATGGAAAACTGGGAGTCTGCAGCAACTCTACCCTGGAGAACAATGTTACCAGAAAATAATTATTGTAAAACCTGTTAGCAAGGATGCATTTTATTTCACTGTGAGAGAGAATTTCTGATTATACAGTGGTAAAAAATAAATGCATTGACTGTGAAAGACAGGGTTATTTTGCTGCCCAAAGATTCCATTTTATTCAAGCTGACTTCAGTCAGACTCTAAGTTCTCTCTTGTGTGAACAAGCCTCATACAGAGGCCTCGGGGCCTCTCTGCATATACTGCACATCTCTGGCACATACTCCATGGGAGACATTATTCTTCACTGTGAGGCTGATTCAGAGAAGTGAGTTCTATAAGGAAGATGGGCAAAGTATTGACACCCAAACTTGCAACTTGACACACACTCAATAAATATAGAGTATGGTGAAGTCATGTCATGAAATCCTTGCTGATCTTCTTATTATTTCTCTGTGACACATTTAAATCTCTCTTGGAAAGTGTACCTTGGCCACACAGTCCTAGACTATGTGTTCATCTAGCCCCGATCACACTGAAGGCTAAAGGTGTTGATTGGCCCCTTTTTAAACGTCACATCCAAGAACTCTTACACTATTGTGCTCTTGACTTGAGGGTATACTGCTGCTGCTGCTGCCACTGCTTCAATGTACTGGTGCATGTGTGTTGCTACACTTGCATGTGGTGCTCACAGGTCAATCTTGGGTATATAAGTCCCAGGTCTTTTCACTGGCCTGGGACTTACCAAGTAGGCTAGCCTGACTAGCCATTGACCCCTCAGGATCTATCTAACTCCATCTCCCCTTAGCTGGAAATGATGTGCCATCGTACTTGAGATTTAGAGGTTGGAGCAGACTTTGGGAATTGAACTCAGTCCCTTGTGCTTGCAAGGCAAGTATTTTATCAACTGCTCCATTTCCCCAGTCCCTGTATTTGCACATAATGCTACACTGTCAATATGTTAAGGATTAGGCTCCTAGTAGGTGCTAAAGAAATCCTTCCTGAATGAATTAAGAATAAAGAATAGTCCCTTCTAGGTTAACTGAGAAATTAGGCAATCTTCCTAGCGGTTCAGTCTTCCAGAGTTCCGGTGATGGCAAAACGTGATGTTGTCATCCAGGGTACTTCTCTTAAATTCCTCAGCCTCTCTCCATCTGTAAGAACTCAGGGGTCAGAAGCAAGATGGAAGTTTTCCCTGCTGTGAAAAGAATCCAATTTCCCAGTAGTTTGATTTCTCCCCTCTACACAGGAAATGCTGCTGCTGAGACGGAGCTGTCTCTCATACCTGGGAGAAAAACTAAATTCTACCTCTTACTATCCTCCCCCAAAAGGACTAGGCTGTGCTTTAAGGAAAGCCCATTTGACCCAATGTAGTCCTAAACATCCTCTCTGCAGTACCTCCCTCTTCTGATTGTCTCTTCCAGGAGAACCACTGGGGACTGCTCGAGACCACTGTCGACAACCGATAAATGCAGTCTTCAAAGCCACTCATCCATTCTTAATAGACAGCCCGTTAATTTGAGGTCTGGGTCATGAATTTGAATGCTGTGCACTGAACACTTCTTCAGCAAGACACCCTGGCTTTGCCTCAGGGTAAATGGTGATTCATTAATTGTAATTAAATTAGGCTGGTGGCTTAAACTAGATGTGACAAAATGAAAATCCCCATATAAAACCTGAGGTGCATATCACAGGCCCTTCCGTCAATAACATCTCGTTTTTGTCTAAGTGGATTTAAAGAGAACAAGATGCCTCTCCTTTAAAGGAAGGAAAAAAAAACCTGCCTTAGCTAAATAGGGAAATAAATAACTTGGGTATGCCTCTCTTTTTCATGTACAGCCTGATATGGAAACTAAGGAAGAGGACTAATAATAAAGGCTTGAAGCACGCCCCAGAATCTAAGAGGGAAAGAGCAGTGTCCTAGGGTTAGATCCTGGGACACTGGCTATTAAGTTTTTCTAGGCCCATCCTACTGCTATAAGGGCATGACTTGTGTTCATGCAGGCAATACAGTTAGCGCCTAGCACAGTGAACATGAGCACTAAGTCTGGAGTTCTGAGATCTCAACGAACATTACTTGGAGACCAGTGGTTAATTTGGGGACCTTTGTTTCTGTCTGAAATAAGAGTCCCATTTTTATAGAAAAGGAAACAAAGCAGGACTCCATGACACAGGCACACATGAAGCCCCCCCCTCCCCCAATTGGATCAAATGGAGACGTTTCTCTCACTAAAGAGACTAAAGGAGCCTATAAGGTCACAGTCTCATTTCTGAGCCACATGACTCAAAGGAAAGTGGCAGCGGGACAATGTTTAGGTAGGTTTGTTCTACTGGGTCTTGTCTAAAGAATCTTCTAGCAACAAGGCTTGGAGGAAGTATGGTTTCTATCATGGCATTGCCTAGAACATGATGGTCAAAAACCATAATGGTCAAAAAAAAAAAAGAAAGAAAAGAAAAGAAAAGAAAAGCAATGTGGGAGAAGTTCATCTAAAAGCAGAACCAGAGAGCCCTTGCTTTCCCTTGCTTTTGGCTCAATTTTGTTATCAAATGGCACTGAAGTAAGAGAGATCTACAGTCAGATGGGCTGCAGATGCGTGTTTGTTGTTCTTGCCTCAAGGACACGGGCAGATTGCACCCAGGTGAAAGCGGAATGCTATGCCATGCAGGATCTAGCTGAGTCAACAGACCAGCAGCAGCAACCCATGTGAGTTGTCACAGCTACCTTCAGAGCACCAAAAAGCAGCTACTTAATTTTCACTTCCCAAGTTTTAAGAAACACTTTTATTAATTCCTAAATAATTTCATGCAATGCATTTTGTTCATATTTATTCCTACTCCTCTTCTTAACTCCTTAAAGATCTACCCCCATCTCCCTCCAAAATCATGTCTTCGTTCTTTTTTAATACCCCGCTAATTACAATTTGTGCTGCCTTATATGCTTCTGAGTATAAACCCATCCATTGGAGTACAGTTTACATACAACATCACAGTGCCTAGCCCTGCAGAGACTTGGCATGCCAAGGTGGAGGAATACCCAGGGGGGAGGGGCTTCCACTCTCTCAGAGGAGAAGGGGAAGAAAATGAGAGGAAGGACTATAGGAAGGAAAAGGACCAGGATGGGGGACAGTGATCAGAATATAAAGTGAATAAATTAAAAAAAATAATGGAAAAAGAAAGCTTATTTTCCCTCCTCTAGAAGCCATCAGCAGTCCATAGCTCCTCAGTTTTGGGTAAGGGCTCATAAATTCCTTCCCCCTACATGCTAGAATGCCGACTGGCTTGATCTGGTAAAGGCCTTGTGCATGAAACCTGACTGCTGTGAGTTTCTGAGGACTGTGAGGTCCTGCCATGGCTAGAAGACTGTCTTGCTCTAACCATTGATACCTGGCCTCTACCTCTATTGCTGAAAAGACCACACACATTGATCACAAGACATAGAGAAATCACAGTGCTACTGACCAGGGGCCCCTTCCCTGCTGGTGAGCTTTCACAGTATTGAAAGATGCTTATGTGGAATTCTGGGTGGGGGTAGGGGGCACGAAGTCATCAACAGTCTCACTCAACTGTGTGAGGCTGAGAACATCTTCCAAGATTGATGGCTTCAGTCTATCCTACACACTCCGTTTTATGCCCTTGATCCCTCTGTGTCTCAAGCTAGAATGGTGGAGCATCACACGAGCCACACAGCAGGAGTGGAAACTCTCCTCCTGCTAAGGAAAGCAGGGAGGTGAACTTCCACCTTGAGATGTCTATGATCGTAATCCTTCCCACTGATGGACTTGGTTGGCTGCAGCACCTGTTCGTCACCCCATCCATCATTCACCATAAGGTTCTGAGTGGTCTTGACCTGTAAAGACCTGGAGATGGGTTTGTGAGTATGATTTGTAAAGTTTCCTCTTCATTCTTCACTGATGGTCTGTCCAAGTAAGCTGTCAGAGATTTGAACGACACTGGTTCTTTGATGCATTGCTGTTGGAGAGTTTGAAGAAGGGATATGATAAGATGCTAGTGAATGGTCTGCCTTTTGCTAGGTTCTCCTCCACATACAGTCACTCCCTAACTCACTGGGCACTAACTGGTATCCTACCATATTATTCAGCTATGATACTACTAGGGGTCACCCAGCTCAGTCACCCAAGACCAAGAGATTAATACTAACCCAAATCAGATGCCAGTCACTGTCCAAAGTTACCGATATTTCTGGCTGACTGTCTCAAAATTGGGGGGTTCCCTCAGCTTCCTCCTTGGGTACAATAACTTAACAAAATTGGTTCACAGGACTCTGTAATGTGTTCTGTCTATCAGATAATTGTCAAAACTCTACTCCAGGTAGTCAAATGGGAGAGGTACACAGAGCCTGGCATGAAAAAGAGGTATAGAGCTGGCATGGTTCTTTGCCCACCTCTTGGCACCCCTGTGTTCACCAACCTGAAAGCTCTCTGGGCTCCATCATTCAGATTTCCTTTTAAAAATTGTGTTTTATTAATTTATTTAATCATTGCACAAGGGTGATTAAACTCATACTTTAGCCCCACCCCATGTCCAAAGGAGCACACAGGCATTGGAGCTGGATATAGTAATCCTAGGATCCCACAACAGTTTCCTCTGGTAATCATCTTCCATAAATTCTCTAGAGTATCATCTGGTTAGCTTAATGTGAGGCGTTAGTGAAAGGGGCTTTTTACAGATTACAAAAAAAAAAAAAAAAGTAGGGGCTAGTGTCCTGAGTGGATCTTGGGCACAAGCTCTGCAGCCAGTCTCACAACACCCAGAGGAAGCTCCACTCCCAGGTGCTCTGAAACTCTCAGGATCAGAGGTGAGGGGGACCCAACATCTGTCCCAACACCGGGAGTAACTGGGACCTGCCGGACCAGGCACACAGGAATTCTGCCAGCAGAGTGGCTTGGGTTCTTTCTGGTCTCTCTGGGCTGGTGTCCTGAGCAGACTTTGGGAGCAAGCTCTACAGCCAGTCCCACAACACCCAAATGAAGCTGCTGCACTCCCAGGTGCTCTAACAAGCCCAAGGTCACAGGATCCCAAAATCACAGGGTCACAGAAACTGCCTGAGTCTGAGGAGTTCTCATACAACCAGGAACACAGGAAGGATTGACTCCAGTCAGAATTAGCAAGGGCAGGTAGCCCTAGAGATAACCAGATGGTGGGGGCAAGTGTAAGAAAATAAACAACACAAACCAAGGTCACCTGGTATCATCATCAGAACCCAATTCTCCCACCATAGCAAGTCCTGGACACACTACCACACCAGAAACACAAGATTCAGATCTAAAATCACTTATCATGATGATGATACAAGACCTTAAGAAAGACATAAATAGTACCCTCAAAGAAAAACAGAACACAGGTAAAGAGCTAGAAGCTCTTAAAGAGGAAACACGAAAATCCCTTAAAGAATTATAGGAAAACACAATCAAACAGGTGAAGGAAATGAACAAAACCACCCAGAATCTAAAAATGGAAATAGAAACAATAAAGAAATCAGAAAGAGAGAAAACCCTGAGGATACAAAACCTAGGAAAGAAATCAGGAGTCATAGATGTAAGCATCACCAACAGAATACAAGAGATAGAAGAGAGAATCTCAGGGGCAGAAGACACCATAGAAAACATTGACACAACAAAGAAAATGCAAAAAGCAAAAAGCTCCTAACCCAAAACATCCAGGAAATCCAGGATGCAATGAGAAGACCAAACCTAAGGATAATAGGTATAGAAGAGAGTGAAGACTCCCAATGTAATGGACCAGTAAATATCTTTAACAAAATTGTAGAAGAAAACTTCCCTAACCTCAAGAAAGAGATGTCCATGAACATACAAGAAGCCTACAGAACTCCAAATAGACTAGACCAGAAAAGAAATTCCTCCTGTCACATAATAATAAAAACATCAAATACACTAAACAAAAAAAGATTTTTAAAAGCAGTAAGGGAAAAAAGGCAAGTAACATATAAAGGCAGGCCTATCAGAATGAAAGCTAGAAGATCCTGGGCAGATGTCATACAGACCCTACAAGAACACAAATGCCAGCCCAGGCTACTATACCCAGCAAAACTCTCAATTACCATAGATGGAGAAAAGAAGATATTCTATGACAAAACAAAATTTACACAATATCTTTCCACTAATCTAGCCCTACAAAGGATAATACATGGAACACATCAACATAAAGAGCAAAACTACACCCTAGAAGAAGCAAGAAAGTAATCTTTCAACAAATTCACACAAATCTAATTCCACCTCATACAACAAAAACAACAGGAAGTAACAATTACCTTTTCTTAATATCTTAATATGAAAATTGATATTACTAACATATTCTAAGTGACTGAAATCCAAAAATATGAGGAATTAGAAATTTGTTGATTGTCATCCAATGGTCTCTCCAATTTGGTAATTAGAGAAATAGATCCAATATTGTACAATCTATATATACTTTCAGCTTGTTTGTGACAGTGTTTTGCTGTGTACAACGTAAGGGTCTTGAAATCTTGCTTCTCCTATCTCAGCCTCTCTATTAGTATTGTTTATTTCAGGTTTTTACACTATACTATGGTTTTCAGAACATCTTATATATTTCAAAAGTATTTATATACCCAAGGTAGACATAGACAATTAACTTGGGAGGTGGCTTATACGAAAGAGAACAACAAAGAGTGAGACTAAATGCTTTGCTTGACATTTCTAGCTCTTGTATCAAGTTTGAAGAAGAGGACTTTATAAGTTACTCTTTCTCTGAGATAAATGCTTTTCAAAATCATCACAGCCAATGAACCAGATTCTTATCCTCACCTAATGTCTGTACCACCTTCCATGCAGAACCATTGTTCATTGAAACAGTTGGTGAATGACTTTATGGATAGCGCATCTTAATACTTAATACACACCATTTCTTAAATGAATGTAACCTGCTCTCTGTGGGCTGAGAATAAAGTCACTCACTCAAGTCAAATAGCTTTTTGGCCATAGCAGGAAGTCTGTATCTAAAAATCGTGCCTACAATTCATTCCTTGGCACAGCAGAACTGTCAACTCTCAGCTTAGCTATGATAGAGATAAAATCCTTCGGTGATTTGAAGGTCATTGAAGTACAGCCTTATTACAATGAAATCCAATGTTTAAAAATTGTTCTTATTTTGGGCTTGTACCACAGAAATAGACAAGATTTTAAACTCTACTAAATACAAAACAAACAAACAAAAAGACTTTACATATTTATGTTCATTTAAGAAAATACTAGTAGTGATGTATTATTTTGAAATATACAGTTAATGTTTGGAGTTATTTGAAATTTATAGTGAGAAAAGCATATGTATTTGCAGTATTGCTGTAGACAAGCATCTACATAACACTGTTAAATTAATTGTTTTATATAAACAACTTTTATAATACTCTTTTTATTATAACATTTTATAAATTTTAAGGAATATGACAAAAAAAGATATTGTAGGTATTGAAGAGGGGGTCTCTGGGAGGAGTTGGGGGTACAAAAGGGAAACAAGAATGTGATTTAATTCTATTTACTTAAAATATGTTTTTAAATGTTAACAAATTCAGACAAATTGAAATCATGTAACTTTTCTCATCATAATACAATAAAAGTTAAAAAAAAAAGTAAAAGAAATGTCAGAGGATTTAAAAGCTGTTTCAGGAATCAGGGACCGAGATATAAATTACGTTATTAAAGTAGTGTGTTATATTACAGGGCTAGATAGATTGCTAAGTAAAGAAAGTGTACTCTTCTTGCAGAGAACCTGAGCTCAGTTCCCAGCTCCCATATCAAGTGGCTCACCACTGCCTGTAACTCTAGTTCCAGAGGGATTGGCATTCTTGTCCGGACTCCACTGCTTGTCACAGGACACACATATTCATATAATTAAAAATAAAATCTTTAATAAATAAAATACCATATTACTTCATATCCAGAAAGTCTTTTGAGGAGAAACTTCTTGAGTAACATGAACTGTAAGAGAGATCAGAACGATAGCTCAGTTCAAGTAAATAATTGGGAACCTGAGAGTCAGGATTTTTGGCATTGAGACACGAGAGCATCGGTACCTTCTGTTGCTGAGTCGGCCATGGAACCTCGGGTATGTTATGTTATGAAGGCTTCATGCATAAATTAATGACGAAGAAAGGAAGGATCTGCAAAGACTTTGAAACAGTCCATTGTTGTTTTAATGCCCTGGAAATGTGAAGTTCCTAGTTAAGAATTTGGAAAGCAAAAACTTAAAGGTAAACTTTCTAGACCTGTGATAAAATAGGCCAGAGAGAGATGGGGATTCATGGCCAGCCAGAGATTTGTAGAGTATTCATAGCTGCATTCAAATCCAGAATGAGATCGGTACAGAGGTTTCTTTTACTCAAAAGGAGATAGCTTGTGCTCAGCTCAATTTCTCCACTTTTTTTTTTTTACTTTTATTGATTGTTGTGAGTTTCACATCATGCACCCCAATCCCACTTATCTCCACATCCCCTCGTATCTGTTCTCTGCCATTGCAACCTCCCAAAATGAAAATTGTAAACCAAAACCAAAACAAAACAAAATACAGCATACAAAACCTTTTGTTGTGGAAGCTGTGGTATGTCACAGTGTCTTCCATAGTATACCCTTTGTCCAGATATCTTTAGTTGCAAATCTTCAATGCAATGAGTCATTGGTCAGGTTCAAGGTTGGCTTCTGCTTATTGGATCCTCACTGGGACTCCTCTTAGATATTCTCTCGTTGCTCTGTGTCTGTGACTGTGTGGAGGGAAGCCACCCTCCAGCCAGGAACATCTGCACCCCACGTACGCAAGCATGTGGGAAACTTTATGCTAAGAAGTGGGGCTGCCGTTGGAGCCTCTTATGCAGGAAAGAAGACCTTGCAGGACTTCCTGCATTCAAACCCTTCACTTTGGAGGAAAGGAGCTCTAGAAACTGAACGTCTCAGTCATAAAGACAGTGGGGGCCTCCATGAGCAAATCCTGGCCTCTGGGCCAGGAACGTGTCTTCCTCTTCACCCTTGCCAACAGAGGCAAAGACAAGAGGACAGAAGACCTCAACACAGGAAAACTCCAGGAACATCTAGAACCTTCTGAATCAGTGGCACTCACTTGAGCTGGGGAACATGTGTTCCTGGGATGCCTGAATTGATTGTCTGCCCCTTATGGAGAAAGCCTGGGCAGAAGGCATCCTATTGAGGTATGTCATGTTTCACTACAGAATTGTTGTGAGGCCTCCTGTTTTGACTCATCTAAAGTGCAATAAGCTTTGATTTGTCTTTTATTGATTTGAATAAAAATGGAGTCCAGAGAGGTGGGTGTCTAGTAGAGGAGAAATAATGGTATTTCTTTGTATTCACTTTGGTTTGCAAAAACAAAACAAAACAAAACAAAATCAGCCAACCAACCAAGCAAACATAACAAAACAAAACAAACAACAACAAAAAAGGTTCTGGAGGCAAATGGCCTAAGTGCTTCCCTTGTTTAACCTCTACACCCTGCACAGAGTCCAAAACTGACTCACTCTGGACCAGGGACACCTGCCCAGGCCAGCAGCAGCTGTGTGTGTCCAGGTGTGTGCTGTGGCCTCTCATCACAGCTGCTTTCAGTGCCCAGGGAAGAGCAGCTGCCTGCCTTTTCCTTGCTAATTTCTCCTCCCCACTGAGCTACATGGGGGAGAATAATTGCCTTCACTCCAAGCTCTGACATTCCCACATCCCAGCACCTGCTCTACTACTGTTCTCCCAACAGGAGGACAATTTCTGCCACCCTTGGTGACTCCTTCATAGCCAACCCGCTGGTTAGAGAAACACTTTCAAAGAAGCAGTAGGAATACGAATATGGCCAGAGCATTTTGGAAGGCTGGGTAGTATTTTTTTTTCCCCCTCTACTGGCGGGAACTTTGTAGGATAGCTGGGCAAAGAGTCTTGGCCTCAACTCATTCTCCTCTATGCTCCCAGCCCTGTCAGCAGAAACAAACAGAAAAAAAAAAAAAAAAAAAAAAGCCTAAATACAGGGAAAAGAGGAAGCAGGGCAAGTCATCTAATAAAACTGTGGTATTTATGAGACACTCTCAAAAAAAGCCAGAGTTAGCCTGTGCCTGCCAGAATGCTGGGATCAATTGACTCAGGATGTACATTATTATTCTAGATTATAAATTTGATCTTATAGTGGTTATTCATTTTGGCAAGGTCAGAGGACCAGTGTGGCAGCATCCTGATGGAAGGGTGTGACAACCTGGGGCTGTAAGATGACCCCCGACCCCACCCCATGCCGAGATCCAGCCAGGGACAAGGACAGGAACAGCTCTTACATTCTCCTTTTATCATCTCTCAAAGGCCAGACCCTTCATTCAGATTTCAACTCCTGCTAAATTTTAAATATTTTTCTATACTACAAAAGCAACCTTAAATATATCCATATAGGTAAAAATAATAACAGATAGAAGAATAAATCAATATGAAGGCATGTTGATAAACACAAACCTAAATAGCAGGCAGCATTTTAGAGACTTTAGTACTAGAAAGTCTTTTAATAAATATGTCTATTTGTTAGTCATTTAAGTAATGAATGTCAACATATAAACAGGCAGAGGTGTGTCTCCTCAGAGACTCCAAATCAGGTTGGCAATGGAGATTAAGCATCACAGGAGGAATCAGATCTGAGACTGTCTTCCTTGAGTTCTCCTTTGCTCCCTGCGCCCTGGATCCTAGCAAGAGCAAAGCAGTCTTGCCTGTTGGAATGTGGAGCTCTCTGTGCAGCAGACCAAAAAGAGCTGTGGAGCTTGACTCTGTTATGGGTTCTTGGGAACGTCACCTCTTTTTCTACTCTATCTTCATGTTACTTCTTCTCCTTGTGAGAGCTGGAGTCTATACAAATATAAAAGAGAATGAGTCCAGAGGAGGGAAAAAAGCAAGGTGGTTTTTTTTTTTGCCACATCTGGAAGAAAAGAATCCTGCTGATTCTGTGGGCTCCTGGGTGCCTCCTGGGTTCTGAATGTGAATCTTCAGCTTCTCACATGGACTCCTTCACATGACCTTCCTTGGTGCCTCACCAAAGTGCACAGAAGGCAAAGGTTGGGGTCCTAAGCTCCCTGCCTGAGACAGATTCTGCTGAAGAAAGAGATGAGAAGGTTGAAGTGATGGAGAGGGATCTGTCACTGTGATAGATGCTTTACTTACATTTAGGATTTATTTTTAAGCATGTGTGTGTGTGTGTGTGTGTGTGTGTGTGTGTGTGTGTGTGTGTGTGAGAGAGAGAGAGAGAGAGAGAGAGAGAGAGAGAGAGAGAGAGAGAGAGAGAGAGGTGTACAGAGTTGCCTGTAGAGGCCAGAAATAGTGATTGACACCCCAGAGTTGGAGTTACAGGTGGTTATGGGCTGTCCAAACTTAGCATGGGTTCTCTGTAAGGGCAGAAAGTTTTCTTAACTTCTTACCTGGTGAGCCATTGCTACAGTCCCTAGATATTTTAAATATAATGTTTCATACTGTGGGACAGACACACAACAAAGAAGTTGGATGAAGTGTCTCATGTTGTCATTTAATACACAGGATACATAGTTGCTGTTTAGTATAATGCCATGTTCTCTGCAGCTCTGGAGGGGCATGTATTCTCACCTCTCCTGAGCAGGTTTAGGGTCTTTGATTACTCATCTAAAGACACCAAGCTAGTGGCTCACAGCAGACAAAATGGCAGTCCTTGCTCTAAATTCCATACTGCTTCTAAGAAAGGATTTGTAATATTTTAAGTAAATCTATAGTTATTTTTTAAAATGGTTATATGCATACTTACCCTAAATATATCTGAATTTTTAATATATACAAAAGAAAATGTTCTACAAAACATTCTTTGGTTTTCTGAATTCTACAACGCATTCTAGCAAGGATGGATTGGGAATAGAGGTTGAGGACCATCCCTATAGGAAGAGTTAGTGACAGCTGATGGCTAATGAGGTACAGAGAGTTACTCCCCTTTAGGGACATGCTTACTGGTAAGTTGCTCATGCCCCAGTGCATGGTTACACATCTATGTACAGATGGCAAACATTAATTAGACTCAAGAGATTATTACCAACAACTTGAAAGATTGGTTTGAAGAGATGATTTAGTGGTTAAGAGTTCTTATGGAAGACCTGCATTCAATTCTCAGCATGCCCAAGGTAGTAGATCCTTCTCCAAGGGAAATGACAACCCCTTCTGATTTCCATAGGCACTGCACACATGTGTTATATATACATACATGCAGGCATAACAGTCATAATATACCAGTATATAAAAGCACATATTCTTTAACAGAGTGCATTTTTGTTTAGGGATTAATGTTAAGGCATACATGTTAAGATGTCTATAAAATGAGTCAGGAAATGGCTTAGTGAGTAAAGTGCTTGGTGAGCAACTGTGAGGATTTGAGTTCAAATCCCAAAAGCCCACACAAAGGTTGATGTTGCAGAGCATTCTTGTAACCCTAGTGGTCCTACAATGAGATAGAAGCTATCTTGGTTTGTTTTCTGTTGCTGTGATTAACACTGTGACCAAAAACAACTTGTCAGGGTACAGGGTGGGGGATGTATTTCCCAATCATAGTCTATCACTAAGGGAAGTCAGAGCTGGAACTTAAGCAGGGCAGAAACTAAAGCTGGGGCCATGGAGGAACTCTGCCTATTGGCTTCATTGGCCTACTTTCTTATATAACCCCAGTGCCACATGCCCAGTGGTGACACCATCCACAATGAAGTGGGTCCTTCCACATCAATCACTTATCAAGAAAATGTCCCATAGTGCCAGAAACCAGCTTGGGAAGGGTTTCAGAGAGAAGGGATATTTGAGAGTGGCTAAACAAAGGACTCAAAGTCAAAGCGAGAGTTCAAGCTGATGACCTATGTTCTGCTTGAGACAGCTTTCTAGATTGATTTGTCTCTGTTCTGCTTTCTCTGGAGATCCCCAGACAGCTCTCTCTTTTCTGCCTGAGACAGTTCTCCAAGCACTTCTCTCTTGCTATTCTAAAAAAAATTCTCTGGATAGCTCATCTCCTGTGGATCACAATCCCAGTCTTTTATTTTACATATCAATCCAATCATTTACTCCAAGTTCCCTTTTGACTACCCTATGAATCAGCACAGGACCCATGACCCAGCCACTTAATTCTTAGGAGAAAGCAAGCACACTTTTTTTTTTCTTAACTTTGCCAAAGAATTCAGCCTTTGTTAAGCACAGAGGATAAACTAGCTGGGTGGAACCCTGCCCTGAAATTACCATTTCTACCACACCTGGCCCCAGACCTAAATTCTCTCTGTTTCAAGCTAATCTTGAACTCAGGAATCTGTCTGCCTTTGTAAGCATAAACAAAAACTTTGCTGGATAGGATATCTTTTGATTACTACTCCCTAAATCTCTGTCTCCTTCCTTAGTATCTTTCTGACAAGTTGGCTCACAGTACAGCTGCTTTTCTTCTTTTAGATCCATGAAGCTCCTCATATAATGCATATTGCATCCTTATATTTTGCATAGCTGAGAAAGAATGAAATGTCAAGCTCATGTTTTAAGAGTTCTTTTCCATAGGGCCTTTTCCTTAAGGTCTATCCCGAAGGTCCCAATGCTCACCATTTTGCTGAGACATTAGTCACACCTTCACCTCCCTGGACTGTCTCTGATAATAATAGAGTCATTAAAGTTAACAGGGAGGACATTTCTTGTAGGAATGAACATTAATATACAAACAAGTCTTATGCCCAGAGTAGCCACTAACACTCGTGGAGATCCATGCTCTGTTGGCTCTGTTCCAGGGGCAGGAACTGTGTCATTCTCCCCTACCAAGGCCTTGCCAGACCCAGCGCCATGGAGTTGCCTGTGAGCCAATCTGATGGAGGCAATTCCTCAACTGAGATTCCCTCTTACCAATATGTCTAGAATTGTGACAAATCGGCAAAATCCAACCAGCACAGAGGCAGAGACAAGGAACTTGCCCAGATGTTTGCAGGACAGCTCTTCAGGAGTAAACAGCAGAAAACAGGAGGAGTCTCTCTGTCTCAAACAAGGTTGGAAGTGAGAACTGACATATGGTTGTCTGCTGTCTTTTATGTGTGTACCATGGCACTTGCATGCCCACACACATATGCACAGTGTACACAGACACACATATGCATACTCAAAAAGGTTTTTAAAATCAATTTGTATGTAGAGACTCACCAGCACTCACAGGGCATAATAATAGTGTATAATAACAAAAATGACATAATGGAATAAGATGGCATACATTATAATTATTATATATTTGCCATCTATTATAATAATATTATTTTATAGTAATAGAAATAAATGTTTATCAGTAAAGGACTATTTAGACAATATGTGGTTTAAGCCAGACATGTGAGACAATAACATAAAGCAATACTAAGGAGTCATAAAATAAAACCGCCCTATAGAAGAGGCAGGCAATGTGTGGTTATGTCAAAAAGATCTTCAAAATATGTCTTCAAAATATGAAACACAAGATAGCCCATTTCGTATTTTCTGTGGTTGGCAGGACATAAGCCTCAATAAGCACAGTCCTGTGTGTCCTTGGGGGTGGGGGTGGGACTGGAAGTGTCATCTTTCTCTTCTTTATAATGTCTCTAATTGCACAAGTTTGTCTCCTTATGATTCATTATTCAGTGCATTTACTGAAAAGCTACCACATACTAAACACTGTTCCAAACCCTTGGGACATAGCACTGGGTAAGCATACCCAGTCTTCATGGCATTTGCTTCTCATTGCAGGGAGGAGAGAGAAGAAAGAAAGTCAATGCAAACCAAATACTATTCTGGATAGTATGTGCCCAGAAGTAAAAGGTGTTGTTTCTCCAATGGGATATGGCAGAAATCACTCCTATCTCCTTCCATTCTTGCCCCGGGTTCATCATGGTACATGGCAGAGTAGGGCTTGATAATATTTGCTAACCAGTTTTAAGAAATGAACTCTAGCTGGTGCACTTCTTCCTGTCCAGCCTACCAAGCTGTGAACAAGCTGCAAGACTTTTCCTGCTTGGTTTCTCATCTCTTGGGTACAGATGGATTATCTACCTCCCCTGCTTTACCACAAGCAAGCTTCTGTCCATTGCCAAGGCTGTGCACTAGATACTGTCTCACCTGCTTCAATCACATTCCAATCTTTCCTTAGGGGTCACCTTCAAGTTTCTCCCTGTAATAGCCACAAATTAAAACATACCTATCAATGACAAACGTGGTCTCACTGGGTGACCTCTTTTATTTCCTTCTTTTAGTTTGTGCTTCTTAGAATTCTGCTCTTGTTAGTGCTTCATGACTTTTTGTCCCAGAAAAAAAAAATAGATTATATAGAGAGAACGTGGCAAGTTACACAGAGAGAAGGGAAAATAAATGAATGTACATTCATATATTGTGTCAGTTGTTGACAAAAATGCTCTCCTGTGCCCTGAGACCAAGGTTAAGGGCAAATGAGATCTTTAAGCATGACAATGAAGTTTAGCAAGTAAAGAACAAATGAACATTTATGCAGTAGTTGTTGCCCAATTTTCACAAATGAAGGATGTAACAAGAAATTCAACTGTAGCGCATACATAGACTGGTATTTAAAATGCCACGTTAAACTTAAAATATAATTAATGAATATAGAGTAATGGATATTCCTAAGTACATAATCTCTCTGTGTAGCCCCAACTAGAACTCACATTCTCCCTGCCTCAATATTCCAAATGCTGAACAGCTCTGCTTCCAGATAGACTCCTCCCAGTAAACCCCACTGTGTGTGTGTGTGTGTGTGTGTGTGTGTGTGTGTGTGTGTGTGTGTGTGTGTGTGCTGGCTGGATGCCTCATTCTTTGTTTGATGATGGCCTTGGTTATTTTGCACATGACCAAGAAAGATTATTTTCATCATATTCCTGTAAAAGCTGTCACCTCTAACACCATAGTGTTCAATCTTACTGTCAACTTGACTAGCTGTAGAATCACCATGGAATGGAAATGCACTTCTTATGTTGTCTGTGAGGATGTTTTCAGGAAAGCTTAACTGAGGAAGAAAGATTCACCATCAATGTCTACAGCAATGCCCTACGGGCTGGGGTCCTGAACTGAATAAAAAGACCAGAAGCAAGCTGAGCGCCAGAATGCATCACTCTTTGCTTCCTGACTCTGGACAGGATATGATCAGCTGCCTCAACTTCCAGCTCTCACGCTTTCCCTGCCTTGTTGGACTGTATCCTCTTTAGCCCTTCCGCCTTTAAGGTGTGTTTGGTCCCACTAATAAGCACCCACTTCAGATTCTCCTCTGAGTCTTCATTTCAAATTTCTGAGTTTAGTTTACTTGTTTCTTCTTTGTTAGAAGGGGCACTCAGTCCTTAGTGACTTGAGAGGTTATGATATATACTTTGGAGTCAGAAGGGTACTACTCACCTAATGGTCTAAGCTGCTACCCACCCCTCATAGTAGAACAGACATCAAGAACTCTGTTGGGGCTGGCGAGAGAAGGCTCAGCGGGTAAGAGCACTGACTGCTCTTCCGAAGGTTCTGAGTTCGGATCCCAGCAACCACATAGTGGCTCACAACCACCCATAATGAGACCCTCTTCTGGGACAGCTACAGTGTATTACCCCAGAGCGGGCAGGGCGAGCGAGGCCACCCTGAGTTCAGTTCCTAGCAACAATGTGATGGCTCATGGCTACAGTGTACTCATACACATCGAATAAATAAATCTTTAAAGAAAGAAAGAAAGAAAGAAAGAAAGAAAGAAAGAAAGAAAGAAAAAAACGCTGTTTAATGACCATACTTTCAAGTTTATGTCTCCCTCTCCGTGAGAAGTCTTTTCCCTTCTCCTCTTTCAAAGAACAAAGTCAGATCAGCTCCTCAAGCTCAGCTGGATTTCAGCTATCTGTGAGGAGAAAAAGAGAAGCACACCAAGTGCTGAGCTTACACCATCAAGAGATCGTGAAGACTAGCACACGAGCACAGCATCAGCCTTGCTTCAGTCGATAAATTTCAGGCCACATCTTCACAGAACTGCTCATCTGACCAGATGGAGGTGATTCGGAGCATCCCGATAGGCTCAGGCTGAGCTCAAGACAGGGCATCATCTCCCACAGGTTGGATCCAGTAAAGGAAATGCCTGAAAAATACTGGTTACCGCCCTAAGATTTGGGATGATGTTAGCAGCTGAATCTGATGATGGGTGTGTTTATCTGTTACTGTTCTAGGGCCTCTTTAAAGACACAGAATTGGCTCCTGCCACTTTAACCACTAAATGCCTTATCGATATAACAGCAGAGTAGACTGGACTTAACCATGTTACTCTAGCCTGAAGCACATGTCGCAGATTCCTTTCAGAATTCACTCTGCACCCCTGTTACTGATAGTCTCTGGCAGCAGGTAGAAAACAACTTTATAGGCAGCCCTTTTGTTTTATGGAGCCTTCTGTCTGAAATATTAGAGAGCTGGGATTAGCGATTTCACAGACACAATTTCCATCATTCATAAATCTTTTATCTTAAAATTGAAGGCATTATCTTTAAATGTGTTCTACAAATCTTCCCTGGGAATACAAGGTCCTTTATGTACTCAATTTGAGGTGACTGGATGTAGGATACTTTATGAAGTTTTTGGACCATTAACTCTAGATTTTGATTTTTCTTCATTTAAGAAAAAGATGATGCAATGAATGTTTTTGAAAGTGTGATGGGGAAATTGGCTTCAGCAAGGTAATCCAAGTCTCCTGGCAGACTCCTAAATATTTAAAAAGCAAAAATAAAATATGGAGGGTGTGCCAAATGAGTAGTTCTTTCATTTTTATTTCCATTCTGCTTTTGGGGTGACTGTGACCACAGCCTCACCAAGACGGGTGATCAGTAAAGAACGTGTCCTGTCAGCAGATCCCTCCAGGGCTCTGATTCAATCTTTGAGTTATGAGATGAGGACAAAATGAACTATTTTTCAAGCTTGTAAATACGTGACAAATGGCAGTGCAGGAACTATTGATTCCAATCATGGTGATACAATGCTTCATAGTCAAACCTGACTCTGCCTTTACAAACAGCTTGCAAGTTGAACAGGGAACGCTTGTATGGCAGACTTCAAGCTGGATCAGCCTCCTGTCCATGTTTACTTCCAACCTGAATAAAATTCTCAAATGGAAATGTATATTCTTTTATTTTTACAGTAAAATCATGTCATTGCATAGCAGTCAATTTTGGAACAAAACAGAGATGCAGATGCCTTCCAAGATCCCAAGCAATTGTGTGCTTGTGTGTCTACTTTTTAGTTACATTCTCATTTAACACAGATTGAGAAATGTCTCCTAAGTGTATAAATTTTGTAACAGCAGAGGATCCGTAGGTATGACCTGGTTCACAGTAAAATACTATTGAAACAAATCAAATCCTATCTGAAGACAACAAGGTAGAATTTGAGGCAGTTCGATGCCTCTACATTTCTGCTTTGAGCAAATAGATGTCATTATTTTTATGGGGAGGATCATAATATGACAGATGTTTACATGTTATCCTCTTCTTTTCCTTAAAATTAAAAAAAAAAAA
>JADRCD010233585.1:38280-56793 GCA_019843815.1 Montemys delectorum | reverse complement strand
GAACAAATTGCGTTTGGTTCTGTAACGTGTATTGGCTGAGCCACCTGGAGGTGTTGTGCCTATAAAGTACAGATTTATCATTCACATTGTGGGGCTTAGTTTTGTCCCCTTATTGTTTCTAATACAAAAAAAAAAAATGTTAGAATTCCCTGACCCACTACAGTGGTGGTGGCTCTCTACAGAGGCACACAAAGACAAGCAGGAGCTTCAGCTAGCCAGTCCTTAGCTTGTTCAGGACACTGCCTGGGTTCATTTACACCATGGACGTGTAGAAGGGCTTGAAGAGGGCCTTTCTAAAGAGTTGCTAACCTGCGTGACGCATGCTGTGAATATCATGGTTGGTATTGTACTGTGGACAGCAAGGATCATGAGGACATCAGGCTAGCTGAACTGCAGGTCAAAAAAAAAAAAAAAAAAAAATGAGGCTGAGCCTCAGCCTGCCTCCAGGGGGCTCAGGCAGCCCTGCGGAGTCCCCTGGGGAAAAGCCTAGATGCCTTGGTCAGCACTGAGAGGCCTCTTTAGTCTATGCCAGTGATGGGCAGGTGCACCAGGGTGTCCACACGGACTCATTCATCCCTTTCCTCAGGGATGTAATGCCCGCCCTGTAAGGACCACCCTCTAGTTTGCTTCTCTCGGTTTCTACCTCTTTTGTCGTCGTCTTCTTCTTCTTCCTCTTCCTTTTCTTCTTCTTCTTCCTCCTCTTCTTTTTCTGCTCTTCCTCTCTCTCCCTTGTTCTCTGTTCTTGCTATTCTTTCCCTCTGGACACCTCTGCCCCTCCTCTGATCACCTGCTTCCTTGTCCGCCTGTGATCTGTCTTTACCAGTGGGTGTTGTTTGCCAAGATGGGGCAGACAGCCCAGGGGATTGCTCAAAGCCCAGCAAGGAGCCCTGCCAGATGCTGCAGAGTCCCTGGCTCTCTGACTCCTGTACCCATCGCCAGGAGACCCCCTGGGAAAGGAAGTTGACTTGTCTGCTGCGCCCCCTCAGTATACCTCAAATGACTCTCTGCCGGCTGGCTGAATGAAGGAGGACAGTGTGGTCAGCCCAGTGGCCCCTGCCAGGACAAGGCTAGCAATGAGGATGAGCTGGTAGGAAGAACAGTGCTGTCAAGAGTAGGATGATCCTGCACAGCCTTGTGTCCACCTAAAAAGGGGCAATGCTGGAAATCAGTCTGTTGCTGCAGGGCATGAGCCAGGTGTCATGCAGTTCTGGGCAGAGCCTATTCAGGTTAAATGACACTTAGCTATGGAACTTTCCAGAAGCGTCCTTTTCTCTAGAGGAAGTCGGTAAAGGATACTTGTCTCTGCTTCACTTCAAGTTGCCTGTCCCATTTGAAACTCTCTCCTCCAAGTGACAAGAACCCTTCTTGGTAACCTGAACAGAATGCCACCAGCTTCCTGGAGTCCTCCCAAGCTCCCTGGAGCTCTGGCTGGAAACAAGTTCTGGGCATCTGAGCCAGCCTAGAATTGGGCACAGCTTCTTAAAATAGCACAGTTGGGCTCTGTTGACTTTCCTGTCTAGAAAGGGCATGGGCTTTCTTTACCTCCTTCAGAACCAGGTCTGGGTGGGAAGCCAAGCTGTCTGCCTGTAGTTTGCCTTTGGGGACAAAACCGGTGTTATTGCACTATTTTTATTAATTCCATCAGAGGAAGAGGAGAAAGATTTACACATATATTAATATATATATATATATATATATATCAAAATACCAGACAACCTAAACATTATTTTTTATTTATTTACTTTTTTTTTATTATTTTTATTTTTGGTTTTTCAAGACAGGGTTTCTCTGTGTAGCCCTGGATGTCCTGGAACTCACTCTGTAGACCAGGCTGGCCTCGAACTCAGAAATCCACCTGCCTCTGCCTCCCAAGTGCTGGGATTAAAGGCCTGTGCCACCACTGCCCGGCTAAACATTATTTTTTAATCTATTTTAGAATGAAGTAAAAAGCTAACCAGGCTGAGTCAGACTGACAAGGACAGACGTGTGACTTTGTCCATACTGTGACGGGCATAAGGGCTCTTACTGCCGCAGTAGGAGGCATCCTGGTTAGAGAGGAGTGTGTCTGCCGAGGCAGACAGTGGAATGTATGCTATACTACCGGCCTGGGTTCAAATGGTATTCCTCAAGGACAGAGTCTCCCTAAATCTCTTACACACGATCCACGGCTGTAGCAAGCTTGGCACGTTGCTCCTCCCCCGGAAGACAGAAAGGCTCTGTTACACCTGGGAGCCCCTACAACTCCTTCCATGGGTATCACCACCCCACCCTCTCCCGCTTCCTGGCCCTGACATTCCCCTACACTGGGGCATAGAACCTTCACAGGGCCAAGGGCCTCTCCTCCCATTGATGACCGACTTGGCCATCCTCTACTATACATATGCTACTGGAGCCATGGATCCCTCCATGTTGGTTGGTGGCTTAGTCCCTGGGAGCTCTGAGGGTACTAGTTAGTTCATATTGTTGTTTGTCCTAAGGGGCTGCAAACCCCTTCAGCTCCTTAGGTCCTTCCTCTAGCTCCTTCATTGGGGACCCTATGCTCAGTCCAATGGATGGCTGTGAGCCTCTACTTCTGTATTAGTCAGGTACTGTCAGAGCCTCTCAGGAGACAGCTACCATGGGGTGGGGAGGGAACAGGGTTTTTTTTTTTTTTTCATTTTCATTTTAATTTTTTTTTCCAGAGGGGAAACTGGGAAAGGAGATATCGTATGACATGTAAATAAAGAAAATATTTAATAAAACATATTTGCTTAAAAGAAAGAAAGAGAGAGAGAGAGAGAGAGAGAGAGAAAGAAAGAGAGAGAAGGAGCCCCTTTTAGCTGAGCATACCCCTGTGCTCCCCCAGAGGAAAAGAGAACCTTCTCTCCCAAGCACTGCCTTAGCCCCACTACCTGGTACCACTGACCCCTTCATTCCACGGTGGACCAGTTCTCACCTTCCAGCTCACATCCATCCACATTGACGTCCAAAGCAGCTAGGTCTTTCCCAGCCAGCCACATGATCAGAAATGGTACTGATCCTGAAAATCTTCCCACTGCTGGCTGTAAAACAGACTAGGGGTGCAGTGTAGTGCAGTGCAGTGCCAGGCCCAGAAAAGAACTCTCATGCCCTCTTTACAATTGCTTGAGATGGGATTTGATCCGTCTTCAAATATGCAAATGTTCTAACACCGCCCCTCGCCTCCCCTAGGAAGTTGGACTGTGTCCTGGCTTCTCGGGGCTGTCTGCTTGGCTTCCAGTCAGTCAGCTGCACACTCCTCCCCCATGGGTACTGTCAGAACTTGAACCCTCCAGCGGGGTGCATAGAGAGTAAAACAGTGACTTAAGGGCAGAGGTGTGTTTCTGTGTCCTGTTCTAAAATGAAGACTGAGGGACCAAGGCCTTTCTTCAGTCACTTACACTGGAGTGGCAGCCACTAATACTGCTTTGTTAAAGAAAGTTCCTGCCCCGTGTTTTCCAGAGAGCCCTGGCTCTCAGGCAGAGCATCCCCTCATCTTGCTGTCCTGACCCAAACTCTCCTTCAGGAACCTCCACCAGGGTCTCCCAGCAGAGGTCTGTCATGGTCTACAATGATGGCAACCTGGTCGCACACATGGTTGGACATACGAGTGCGTGCGCCCTGCAGTTTAGCTGCTACCAGGCAGGCTTCGCTGTCTTCCGCAGGTCTCACTAACCCTCCTTTTTCTCTAGCTGGTCTCACGTGGAGTCCTGGGGGCCTGGGGAGACGCTGGTTCAGAGCCAGCTATAAGGTGCCACAAGACACTAATTCTTACTTCATTTGTTCAAAATATAGATGGACCAAGCAGAGTTCAAGCCTAATATCTTTACTTTCAGAATAATCTCATTTTTTTTATTGCTTTCTTTTGCAGGACTTAACCACTTTGTTTTCTTTGAGCTCTTTTGCGTTGATTGTTTGCTACCAAGTGCGTCCCTTTCCCAGCTGTGTCATTTTCTTTTGCAAACCCACTGGAGCTCTCCTCAGTTGCGATGTGGCTTTGTATTTCTGTTCTCTCCCTCCTCCTCATGTTTGTGCCCCTACCTGCTCCGTGCCTCCCTGTTTGCTCACCCTCTTTTGTTTATTGCAGACAACCCCTATAATGACTCGTCCTTAAGAAACCACCCTGACATATATAGTGGTGAGTCCGGGAGTAACTTCTCCTGTCCTAATCCACTTTGGCTAACGTGACTGATACCGCGACATTAACTCCTGCTGGGTGGCAGAGTGGACAGCTGGCCAGGCCAGGTGCCAGAGGGGACACCTCAGGACACTGTCCACCTGGAGCAAGGTGGTCAGTGGGAGTCTGAGGTGGGCTCCCATCGAAAGGGTTTCCTCCAGTGTGCAAGTCTCCATTCGCTGAATTCTCAGAGGGTGGCTTCAAGCAAGGGAGATCTCCGTGAAGGACGCAGCGGAGACTCAAGGGTCAGTGACAGATGGACGGAAAGTGGACATTCGAATCACTGTGTCCAAAATACCCAAGAAATGGCCTGAGAGATGAGAGATTTGCGTCAGCTTACAATTTCAGAGCCTTTTGGTCTACCATGGCAGGATGCGGGCACCTCCTGGACATCCCACCCACCACTACATCAGCACCACGAGCTGAGGGCCCACCATGAGCCAGGGCAGGGGTACATTTCAGAGGTATTTGAGAATACATTTCAGAGGCTATTTGAGAATAGTTGAGAGTCCACCACCAGGAGGAAACAGGAAATCAGTTCCTATTTGGTAGCATAAATAGCACAGCCAGCTTTTGTTGAGTTGACTCTCCAGTGTCTGGGTATGAATCGCCTGCTTTATAGCCCCTCCCCCCCTTTTTTCCTGAGAGTACTTTGTCACAGCCAGCTCCCAGATCTCTTTGAAAGCTGGAGAGACGGCTCTGCAGTTAAGGGCGCTGACTGCTCTTGCAGAGGGCCCAGGATTCATTTCTAGCACTCATACGGTGACTCAGACCCCGTTTGTAACCCAGTTTCGTGGAATCTGACCCTCTCCTCTGGCCTCTGCAGGAATCAGGCCAGCCCGTGGTACACTAAAATACATGCTGGCAAAATATGCATATACATAAGATAAAAGTAAATTTTCTCTAGAAAATGATATAAAGAATCCAGGTTCAAGTTCTCTCTCTGGGTGAGTATAAATGAAGCTGTCCAGCCATGTCCTGGACACCTGTGCCTTTTCTCCCTCCTGCCGCATATACAAGTCCAGTGCCCACCAGCCACATCTGCAAGTCATGGAACCATCACAATGAGTTCTAATTCTAACAAGCCACAGCTGCCTGCTAGGTCTGATTGATGGGGGAACCGGCTATTTGCACACCTGAGTCTCCCCTCACTGTGGCTTAAGGATGCTTCGTGTTCCTTGAGCTGCCATTAGGCTCAGCATTTGCTAGATTTGACAAAGCAGCTGGTCCCATGATCAATTATGCCTCTGAGCTGAGTTCCGGTCCCTAAGGAGATCTCTGGGAGCTCAAATAGGTAGGAATGTCTTTACAGAGGTTGCTAATACAAGCAGTGAGCGGAGTCTGGAGTGGAGGATGGGCTGAGAAATGAGAGCCAGGGGAAACAGAGGTTCCAACTTGGCACCAAGCAGCAAGAACCATGCTGAGACTTAGTGCCCCAGGAAGCAGGCAGCCTTTGTTGGATTGAGGGGATTGTTTGTTTTCGGGGTAATGGAGCCAACCACCACTGTGTCAAAGGCGCTGCTGTGGAATGTGCCTTTTTCTAAATTGAGCCCCAAATATCTATTGTAGGAAAGTACTCTGAAATCCAGAACACATCAGAGCCCTTAGAGGTCACCTGGCTCAAGTCCTTTACTTTGTGTAAAGGCAGGGAAATGTAAAGTTGTTTATCCACAGAAGATGGCTGAGTGATTTCATTCTTGTAACCCAGCTTTTTTTTTCCCAGAGGTCAGCATTTTTTTTTAGAAGAGAGTGAGATTTGAGAGTCACTCAGGACTGTGAAAGCAAGAGAGATCATGTGGGGCGGAGCCCTGCTCCTCGGTCCCCACCAGGGCGGGGCTGGCATAGCCTGAAGCTGCTGGGAAGGATGTAAAATTAAGAGAACGCATATGTTTAACAAAGGACAACCAAGCTGATGGCTTTAAAAAGAAAAAAAAACAAGAAAGTAAGGGAGTTCTTCCTGGATACACAGAGCTCCTAGCCAAGGGACATCGTCAGTGACAAATGTCCAGAACATACCTCTCTTTGGCTCAAGATGTGATATGTCTCTTTTCTAGAAGTAGGGCCACCCTGTTCTAATGATCTGTACAGAGAGTTGACATCCTCTGGACGTGGGCCAGAAGCCACCTCCCCTCTGATTGGCAGAGAAAGGCACGTGGGTTTCATTCCATCCAGAAAGCAGGTGTGTACCTCGAGCTGTACTGCCTCCAGTCAAATCCGGTCTCCAGGACATACCACCAGGTGATGCTAGGCAAGCCACTTAGTGCTTTAGAACTCTCTCTCATCTGCCAAATGGGTGGATTACTAGCCTCAAAGCTGGTTGTAAGGGTTAAAGAGGATCATGAACCCATAGCTGCTAAGCTGCTGTACACATTGACAGTGTTAATATATAACCCACTGTTGGATTTAAAGGGGGAAGTTTTGTGTGGACTAGATTGTATATAGGCCATCTGTTTCTAAATTAAGGGAGATGCGGAGACTTTGAAGACAAGCCCGGGAGAGAAAGGCAGGCACACGTACAAGAGGAGAACTGCTCCACAGGGAGAGACGTTAGCGTGCGCGCGCTAGAGAAAGGAAAGCTGGCCGGTTTTCCAGCTCTGGCTAAGAACTGGGTGGGGAGAGAGGCTGCAACTATTGCAGGCAGGATTCAGATTAATTTTACAGAAAACGTTTCCTAACAGCAAGACACGCCAAATGTTTCTAGATCACGAGACCACACACACACACACACACACACCCCTACCCCATATCTTTTGCTCAGCCATTCCTGGGGCCGGGAAAGAGGGATGGGGTGTCGGGAGGTCTGGTTATCAGTTCTGAGATCTCAAGACCACAGAGAAGACTATCCAGTAGGGTCCAGCTACCATAGAAAGCTGCATTTGGCAACCGGCCCCAGATGCATCTGAGGTCCTGAACCATGTTCTGCTGAGTAAAGGGAACAGCTGAGGCTGCCAGCATTTTTTTTTTTTTTTTTTTTGATAGAAGAGAGCCAGAAACTGTTTCTCATTTGACCCTTTAAAAACCAATTTGATTAAAGTGGGGTGATGACCTGATGTCCCCTGACTGACCATCTGACTCTGGGCATCCATGAGTCCTCTCAGTACCACAGCTCCCAAGAGCTACCCTCGGGCACCTTCTCTTGAATTTATGCAGGTTTGAACTTGGCATCTACATCCTGGTTTTTTTTTTTTTTTTTTTTTTTTTTTTGGTATCAGAGTAGACCCAACCTGAACCGGAATTGGACAGAGCACCCCTGTCTCCAGAGTGAAAAATGCTGTCTAAAGAGACATCTTTTGCCACATAGAGCCTTGTGAAATAGTTACCCTTCATCTCAGTAGTTACTGGCTCCTGCATCTCCTCCAAGGAAAGTAACCAGGCACCCTCCCTTGGGAACGGGGAGGGTTCCCAAAGTCACCAGCCAGATCCTCTTCCTTAAGTTTTTATGTGATTCCTTCCTGCACGGCTGACATTTTTCATAACTTCCCTTCAGCTCCAGCCTTCTTGTTCCTCTGTAAAGCCACTAGTCACCACGGTCCCCCTGCAAGATCCCCATATCCCTAAGAATCCAGTCGAGACCTCTTCATTCCTTTCCAGGTTCTTGGCTCTGAGTTCATCAGTTACCTCCGAGGAAAGCTGGGATCTTAGAGGCTGAGAATAGTAAAACCAGGGCAGTTCACAGAGGACCAGACGCCCTTCCCCTTCTTCACCCCTTGACCTTTGGATTTTGAATTTCTTTGATTGGCGCTATTAGAAACATTCTGAAACTGCCTGTCAGAAATGCGGACAAAGTAACCTCTCCGGGGCCAGACAGAGGCAACCACAGCGACACAGCTCAGAATCCAAAACGCGGAATCCAGAACTCATGAGCTTGGGCAAAGTCTGTTAACTTTATAGAAACTCAGTCTCCTTTGCTAAAAACACCCAAGTGTTAACAGTTATTGTGAGGCTTAAACATGCTGACACTGCAGACCAACCAGCCACAGCCCTGGGCCCTTATTAAATACTTCCTGGGCAGTGATGGCTCCCTCTCACTTGCTTCTCAGTCCCTGCTTCCTCCCTAAGATACTTCTGTGGCTTGGTACCCCACACCCGATACTGTGTGGCGCTGCTCTATGTAGCTTTTCTCTGGTCACACTCCTACGTGTCATGACGGCCAGAGCAGGGCTCTGTGCTAATAATCTTCCCGCTCCCCATCCTGACTGCTTCCGTGATGTGCTGCATGCTGTGGGGGTGAATTAAGTGTCCAAAGGGTCACAGACCGGCTCCTGTAGACTTTTCTGGTGTGGAATGGGTGCGGTGACTGAGAGGCAATCTTTTCCGTGTCATTATGGGGTTCACAACTCTGGACAGAACTCACCCACTTGAGATGAACCTTCTGCCCTAGAATCTCTGACCTTGACTGTGGGTGTTTGTTCTGTTGGTTGGTTTTGTGGCTGTGTGATGAGAGGAAGGTGCTGCTTCCTGGTTACTGAGTATGGATGCTGCTAGGTCTGCAGATATAGACAGTAACTGACTAACCACTTAATGGATTAACCCTGCAGTTACCACTGTTCTATATGTGTGTGCCGGTGTGATAGATGAGACTTGTGTTGGGGTAAACTCTTACCTCCTTTTTTATTTCTTCTTCCCCCTTTTAACTTGTCAGCTCCACAAATATCTCATGAACACGTTTGCCATATGTCATCTGCTCCGTTGTACCAGGAGCCCAAACACCTCAGTGTGTGTTTTAACGTGTGTTCCCTTGTCAAGAGATAAAAAGATAAATTCTGTGAGATGTTTCCCAGTGGCGAATGAAGAGAAGCTGGGCATCCTCAGGACAGGAGCCTCCCTGATTCATCCTGATAACCTGCAGGGTGGCAGCCAGCTTCCACAGGAAGCACGAGTTACTGAGCTTGGGTGTCCACCAGTCAGTCTCCACCTCACTAGCAGCAGTTCAACCCACAGGGATTCCCTTGTTCTCACTCCAGGCACCCCCAAGGGCTCCTACCTAGCAGCTCTGCCTCCCACCTCCTTCCCACTTGTCTGGCTGACACTGTGACCCATGGTGGGCTCAGGCATATATTCATCTTTCAGTCTTCATGTGTCTAAGATAGCAGCTCCTCCTCCAGTTTCCTGTTTGACTTGGGATTTCTGGTTGAATATTTTTATTTTTTATTTTCTATTATTTTTTTTTGTTCTACCCATTTCCATGGAGTTGTACAAAGAGTGTAGGAAACAGGTAAGGCTTGGGTCCACTCTCCACTCTGATTGGCATGGCCCCTTCCATGGGGAACAGTATTGGTGTGTAGACCACTCAGCCTCTAATACCTGTGTGGAAGATTTCTGCCTATCTCATGGCTGCTCCAGCCTAGTTGAACCATTAGTCACCTTCCCCCATCTTGGCTACCATTCACCCCACCTACACCCACCCCATCTCTCATGCGGTCAAGAGTGAGGAGCCAGAGTGGGCTTGGCCCCAGACAGCTTTCCAGTCATCTCTCGTCGTTCACTCTCTTTGTGTCTTTGCTAAGCCGTTAATAATTCCCTGTTTATCTGGGACCTTGCCGCTTCATCCCAGCTCCTTATCAGAGTCCCAAAGAGCAGATGGCTTGTCCTGTGTCCCCAACCTATGGCTTCTCTTTCTTCCATGTCCCTGTCTGGGGAGGATAGACTAATCTGGCCTGGGGGACCCCATCCAGATGGACCTCTCAATGCTCCACAGCCCTCTCTGTCCCAGAGGGAGGAAAGGGCTTCTGAGCTCCTCTCCACAGAACCTGGAACTGGTTACATACACGTACTGGTGGAGCGGAGGACTCCCAAGCTTCCAGACACATCTTTTAAAGACACCCCCATCCTGAGGGTGGCTTGGGCTGGAAGGACCCAGCAGTGGGGTGCGATGGCATTTCTTTCTAACCCAGTAACGTTGGCACACCTGGGCCAGAGGCTCACAGAAGTTTGTTCTGTCCTGTTTCAGCCCGAGGAGTTGCAGAAAGAACGCCCAGCTTCATGTATCCCCAGGGCACGTCAAGCAGTCAGATGGTTCTACGTGGCATGGACCTGCTGCTGGAGTGCATTGCCTCCGGGGTGTATGTACCACCTGCACCATCTTCTATCCCTGCTCCTGAAGGATGGGTGGGCATCAATCCACACATTTTGGAGGCAGACCAGTATATAGGGCAAGGGAAAGCAAGCAGGCCCACGAGCAGAACACTGTATGTCTATCGTCCACATCCTACTATGGCTGCCTCTGCTTTGGGAAAAGAGAAAAAGGCAATGGCCGGGCGGGCTGCAGATGCATTAAATCGTATGCTGTCTTAGCTCTGCCTTCCTGCGGAGACCCTGTGGCCAGACAGCCTCCTTTGACTAGGAGAGCCCAGGTTCTCCTAGGCATACACTTTTTTCCTGGGCCCAAGTCCACTTTTAGGATGTCTGGATGTTAGGCTGTGAAGACCCCTTCAGTAATGGGCCCTTTGCCTTATGCTTGATCCCTGAACTAGCCCAACACCAGACATTGCATGGTACAAGAAAGGCGGGGACCTCCCATCGGACAAGGCCAAGTTCGAGAACTTTAACAAGGCTCTGCGCATCACCAATGTGTCCGAAGAGGACTCTGGGGAGTATTTCTGCCTGGCCTCCAACAAGATGGGCAGCATCCGGCACACGATCTCGGTGAGAGTAAAGGGTACGTTGTGTGTATTTCTCATTATGATTATGTTGCCAGCCCTGAACACAGATGTTATGACACCCTTCCTGCTGAGGCCGGGAGGCAGAGGGAGTGGGGAACTTCCAGTGTCCTGGCTAACGGCAACGCTGGGCTACCATGGTGGTATCACTCCTGGGTGTGCAACTGCACACATTTGTGGGCATGGATACTGAGGGAAGGCAATTTACTGTAGTGTTTGCCCAGCTCTGGGCTCTCTCTCTGCAAGTGAGATCCCTCCCAGAGCCTTTTCTTTCATTTTGCATTCCCATCTGTGCTGTGTCGTCTTAGCCTGTGCTGTCTGTGTCATATGCATGGCACTGTGCTGCTCCTTCAGGATGGGAATCATCATGGGCCATATCATTTTTAAGCCACTTCCCTCCCCTCAAAACAGATACAGCTCACCTGAGCTGTCTCAACACTTAGAGCCTCTGTCCTTGTGGATCCTTGTTCGATGACAGGCTGTGTGGGGCATTACTCAGCTCAGGCTACATGCAGACCAGGAGGTCAAGGGCTGAGGCTAAGTACAACCTTCTCAGCATACAGTTGGCTGATCGTATGAGACCTTGTCCTCAGCACTGTACACACACACAAGTGCGTTCTCATTCTTTTTGACGAGTAACAAAATCTAGAAGTTTCTTTTCTCAGAAAGATCTGCGTGTTCACAAAAAAAAAAAAAAAAGTCCAAATAATGGGAAATGTGAACAGCCAAAAATGACTCTAACCAGAGTTCAGTGCCTGAAAGAAAAAAGTTCAGGACTTTCCAGTCTTGTAACAACAGAATCCCAAAGGGTGCAACCAAGCGCATTGCCAACGTCCCTGACCTCTCAGAGCCTCAGCCACTCGGTCCCTTGACAGCTCAGCTGCAGTAGGTCTGGATGACCCTCCAGCATCCCTGCATTTTAAACACTCTTTGGAGAATCCTAACAAGCAGACTCTGCTCTGTGGGCTCAGCTAGCCAGCCACCTCTGGGCTGGGCTGAGCCATTATCCTGAGGGTGAATGGTCAGGGCTGGGACTTAGGGATCACTCTCATGGGAGCCTACCTAGCTTCTCGTGCCTGGCCTGTGCCATCTACCTCTGCCTGCCTTGTCTTTCAGCTGCTCCTTACTGGCTGGATGAGCCCAAGAACCTGATCCTGGCTCCCGGGGAAGATGGGAGGCTGGTGTGCCGAGCCAATGGGAACCCAAAGCCGACCGTGCAGTGGATGGTGAATGGAGAACCTTTGCAATGTGAGTCAAGCAGCCGTCCCACTCCATCTGTTCCCTCTCCCCTCAGAGGCTTTGTTGGTGAGCCAGATGTCCCCAGCGTGAAGGAGGTGAATGGCTCATTGGCATTGCTTCCAGCAACCTTCCTCTGCAGGCATCTCAGAAGTAGAAAGCCTTTCTTATTTTTCTGACAGGACGGGAGGCTAAGTAGCCTAGAGCCCGTGGTTATGCTCCTGTGTTTAGAGATCTGTGCTTCTTTGTGGTTTTCTTAACCTTTGCTTTCTGCATAACTCTAGAGCCCAGTTTAGAAGCTGAACACTGAAGCCTCAACTCAGGTTTGGACTCTGAGTAGTAGGTGGGGGTTTAGAAGTTTATGTCTATTGTCATTAACCAATGATGGAGCTAAGTCTTAATCTCTAACAAAGGCTACTAAAAAGGCAGTGTTATGTGACCGTGTAGAAGACTGTGGCTGAATGCAAGGAAAAACAAAACATAAGTATTTGGGGAAAACTTCGGTCCTGTCCAGATGGATTGAGTAGGGGCTCAGGGATCCCTTTAAGCTGATGATGTTGGTCTGGTTTTCACATTATATTCTGTCCAGCTGTTTTGCTTTTTAAATGTCTAGTCATTCACTTCTTTAAGGAGTTGGGGAAATGTAAGCAGGGATATCAACTAGTGGGGCAGGAGCTCAGAAGCCGCAGAAGGAAGCTGCCCCAGTGTGCTGTGGCTAAGGAGAAAAGCCAGGGAAGGAAAAGTGAATGAGACACAGCCAGGACAGCACCTGATGCTGGCAAGATGAAAATGGTGGCCAAGTGTGCATAGCAGCTCAGTCTGGCCAAGTGTGTACAGCCGCTCAGCTCATGTGGCCAAGTGTGTATAAGACACTTCTATACTTCTATACCTTCCTGACGCTACGGGTGACGCACCCCCCCCCCCAACCATAAAGTTATTTTCTTGCTACTTCATAACTGTGATTTTGCTACTGTTACGAACCACAATGTAAATATCTGATATGCAGAATATGTGACCCCTTTAGACCCACAGGTTGAGTAACATGTGTATAGCGTAAGGTAGTCTCTCCCTTCGGGACCAGCAGCTGACCTTATCAACTCAGAATAATTGTGGAATCCTAAGCCTGAGGCCAGTGGGTGGATCAATCTCTGCAAATGCCTATCTGTTCCATCTGGCCTCTTGACATACAGGACCATGTCCACAGCAGGCAGGCTGATGCTGGGAGGCATGGAAAGAACATGGCGGGGCTGCCTGTATCGAGGTGCCGTGCCTCTGTCCCCCACTCAGTGTCCTTGGGAGACACTTCCAGCTAGAACATTCTCCATCCCAGGGTACATGACAGCCCACAGACCACAAAGCTAAGTGTGGTCAACAGAGGCCTGCGGCATGCAGAGAAGGGAGCCACTGAGTGATGAGAACTCTGGCAGTGTGCTTCTTCTCCCATAACAAGCTCAACAGCAGACCAGGGTTCCCAGCAGCCCATCCCCAAATCCAAATCCACTAAGTCTGGTGGGTTTCAGCCTTCAAAGCCCCAGGAAGAAATTGCTCCAACTTCTCTGCCCTCTCCCTCACCCCCCCATTCAGTTTTTCTTTTTTTTTTTTAAGATTTATTTTTATTTATTTTATGTGGATGAGTACACTGTAGCTGTACAGATGGCCGTGAGCCATCATGTGTGTGGCTGCTGTTGATCTCAGGACCTCTGCCGGCCCCACTCGCTCCGGCCCCGATCGCTCTGGCCCCGAACTTTTTCTTTTTTACTGCACTTTTAGAAGTCTTTCTACTTCAGCTTATTTTTAAAAGCTTTTTGGGTCTAATATTGTATCCATCTTGCACTTATCTACTTGTGCGTGGGCATTTTTCGTTGTTAACACTTTCTTTTTGTGTTTTTCTTGTGCTTCTCTCTTTTCTTTTTTATTATACACTTATATTTACTATCCTTTATCTTAGTTTTCAGTCTTTCTCCCAACTCCTCCATTGGGGTCCCTGTGCCCAGTCCAATGGTTGGCTGCAAGCATCCGCATCTATATTGGTCAGGAACTGGCAGAGCCTTTCAGGAGTCAGCTGTATCAGGCTCCTGTCAGCAAGCACTTCTTGGCATCAGCAATAGTGCCTGGGTTGGTATCTGCATGTGGGATGGATCCCTGGGTGGGGCAGTCTCTGGATGGCCTTTCCTTCAGTCTCTGCTCTACTCTTTGTCCCTGTATTTTCTTTAGACAGGAGCAATTCTGGGTTAAAATTTTGGAGGTGGATGGGTGGCACCATCCCTCAACCAGGGGACCATGCCTAACCTCTGGATATGATCTCAACAGGTTCTCCCTCCCCTTTGTTGGTTTTTTTTATGTGGACTATGAGATCAAAGTCAGGGCCTGTGCTTATGCAGCAAGAAATTTGTTAACCAAGCAATGTCCCCAGCCTGAAACAGTACTTTATGTTCCGTTTGATTCCCTTTCTTACGTTTATCTCACCTTCTCTACAGACTTTTCCCCTGGAGATCCTATATCTGCGTACTGTGTTCTTTCTCCTCCATCTTCATGACCTTGTGCTAGACACACCTCTTTCTTGTCTTTCCTTCTATCTAACCTTGATTCCATGTATTTTCCCCCTTTTTATCTCACCCACTGGCTATTTTTATATATATTCTAAATAATTCTCAACTTCACAGCGCATACTACATTATTTTACCATTTTCTGTTCTACAGCCATTCATGATGCACCCATGAGCTTTAACCAATATTAAGTGTATTTCTATGCCAAGTACGGCTTGGTGTGGTTGCTATCCCAGCAATTTGTTGTGTCTTCTCTGGGTGGTACTAGGAATTGACCCCTGAAAAGCTCAATAAGAAGCTGGAGGAGCTCTCAAAGCCAGTGGTTGTGTACATCATAGCTCAGACACACAAGAAACATGAGCAAACACATCCACACGTCTCCCGCAAAGGAGCCGTGATGCCTTAGATTCGGAACTCAAAGATGGGAAATTAACAAATTACAGATGAAAGATTCAAACGCTTGCATGTAAAATGCAATGACTTCAAAGATGATGGAAACAAGCAGATGAATAAAGGGAAGTGATCGGTTCAGGATCAAGAGATGAAAGCCAGCAATACAGACAAGGAAGTCAGAAGAAAAGCACAGGAAAGTCAGCAACAAGGATGTGCAAGGAAACTGAGATTGGTTTTTAGTTTGGGGTTTTTGTTTTTTGGTTTTTGTGGGGGGTTTTTTGGTGGGTTTTTTTTTAATCAAATAGAAATGTTGAAATGAAAAACAACACAGTGAAAACCATCAACAGACACACCATGAAGAAGAAAGACTATCAGAAATAGAAGAAAATGTCAAAGAAGCGATCATCACTAAATTTAAAAAGCATCGCTAACATCACTAAGATTTTTTCATAAGTAATAATATGACTTCCAAAAATCCAGAGATGCAACCAAGAGATAAGCTTAAGATCCATGAAGCAATAGAAAGAGCTGAGGTAGAAACTAAAAGTATAGAAAATCTATTCAGTGAAATTATAGTAGAAAACTTCCCAAAATCTAACTGTAGATATAGACATCTTCTTAGTCAGGGTCTCTATTGCTGTGGTAAAACACCATGACCAAAGCAACTTGGGCAGGAAAGAGTTTGCTTGGCTTCTATTTCCACATCATGGTTCATCATCAAAGGAAGTCAGGACAGGGACCAAACCATGGCAGGAACCTATAGAGGCAAGAACTGATTCAGAGGCCATAGAGGAATGCTGCTTCCTGGCTTGCTCCCCATGGCTTGGTCATCCTGCTTTCTTATAGAACACAGGACCACTAGCCCAGGGGTGGTACCATCACAGTGGGCTGGTGTGGTCCACGCTATTTTCCCGCCGGCAGGAATACACAGACACACATGCAGGATCCTTCTGCAGCAAACCTTTATTACCATGTGGCGAGGAGAGAGCGAGCCCTGGAGAATGCACTGTTTATATACACCCTGGAGCGGCGTGTTCATCTCTGATTGGCTGTTTGCTCATTACTTCATGAGATGCCTCGGGATAGGAGAGAGCGAGCCCTGGAGAATGCACTGTTTATATACACCCTGGAGCGGCGTGTTCATCTCTGATTGGCTGTTTGCTCATTACTTCATGAGACGCCTCGGGATAGGCTGTGACTTGGCGCCTTTTGGCCCTAGCACATGCGCAGATGGGCTGAGACTTAGCGCGCTCTGGCCCTAGGCACATGCGCAGACTACGTGTTAAGGGGAGAAGAAACCAGATGCCGGCGCCATCTTGTAATGGAGGCTGCCGGCTTGGGTGTGGCTCTCTACAGGCTGGCCCTTCTGCACCAATCACTAATTAAGAAAATGCCCTATAATCTTGCCTACAGACCAATCTTATGGAGGCATTTTCTCAGTCGAGACTCCCTCCTCTTTGGTGACTCTAGCTCGTGTCAAGTCGCCATAAGCTAGTCAGCACAAACAGAAAAAGCATTTAGAATCCCAGCTAGTCGTGGCCAGAGATGGATAACACAACACAGGCAAGATGCCCAAAGTACCACACAAACAATATCCAAACTGTTTAAGAGAAAACTATCAACTCACAAAGGCATCAGAGTAACGTCAGACCTCAACACGAACCCTAAAGATGACCGAGAGAGCATGGCTGCTTCGCTCACTGAAAGTAAAGTAACTATCAACCAAAATTGCTCTGTCCACCAAAATCATCTTTTAAAACTCATGTAGAGGAGCTGGAGATACGGCTCAGCCTGGCAACCTGAATTTGGTCTGACGAGGTAGAAGGAGAGCACGGATTCCTATACATTTTCCTCTGACCTCCAGATGTATGCATGGCACTTGTATGCCCTGCCCTCGCTATTCAAAGTATTCAGAAAGTAATTAAATACATGGAGAGGTAAGGACATTTTAAGACAAACGCAAGTTGAAGCAATTCTTAACTACCAACCCACTCTGCAGAAATGCTAAGGAAATCCTAAACACAAAGAGGTATACAGTCTCAGCCAAGAGAACCCAGCAGAGAATGTAATTTTCTTGTATAGAATAGATGAATAAGAAAAATAATAAGAGAGACTCCATCCTATCCAGCATAGTCAACTAGCAAGCCCTTAGTACACAAGACAAAGGATGTCACTACACACTTAGTAAAGGAAACCCTCCATCAAGAACAGAGAATAATTGTAAATATATAGGCATTGAATGCTGGGGCCTCCCATTTCATAGAGCAAGCACTCTATATATGTGTATAAAAGGACAGTACAATAGTAGTGGGTGACCGTAATGTCCCATCTCATCAATAGATATGCCATGTAGACTCATAGTCAATAAAGAAACTTCAGAATTAATCCACACCCAAGATCAAATGGGCGACCTGTCAATATTTACAGGACAACCCACTCAACAGCTGCAAAATAGACGTTTGTCTTTGTAATCCATGAAGCTTCCACTAAAATAAATCATTTCATGCCATAAACAAGTTTTAGCAGTACAAAAGAATTGAAACAGCTTCTTGTATCTATTCAGGGTGCAGTGAATTATGACTGGAACCCAATAAGGAGAAAGACCTACGGAAGCTCACAAATGCACTCTTGAATGAGCAGTGGGCCATGGAAGAAATCTGTGAGGAAAACTTGAAAGATTCTGAGAATCAAATGAAAAATAAATGCTCAACTTGTCAGAACCTTTGGGATCTAACAAAGGCAGCTCTCAGAGGGACATTCAGAGCTGCAAGCTCGTATACAGAAAGATCGCATATAAATAACTCAAGGATGAATTTCAAGGCCTCAGGAAAACAGGGACAATCCAAACCCCAAAGCAGTAGATGGAATAAATAACAAAAATCCGAGAAGAAATTAACGAAATGGAAAGGAAAAGAACAGTACCGACTGTCAATAAAACTAAGAGTATGGTTTTTGGAAAAATAAATGAAATTGACAAATTCTTATCAATGAGCCAAAACAAAGAGAGGATACCAAAATAAATAAAGTTAGACATAAAAGGGAGACCTCATAACAGATTTCAGTGAAATCTAGAGAATATTTAGAATATAGTTTAGGAAAACATATAATTTGAAAAGCCTAAAGGAAATAGGTAAGATCTAGATGCCTATCACCTACCAAAATTAAATCAAGAACGTATGAGCAACTTAAACAGATCCCCCAAAAATAATAAAGTGAAGGTCCGGCCAAGGCAGGATTCACTGCTGAATTCTACCAGACCTGTAAGGAAGTGCTACTAACATCAGCGCTTCTCAAGCTGTTCGTGAAGTAAAAGAGGAAGGAATACTGCCAGGCTCATTCTATGAAGTCTGCATTGCTCTAATGTCAAACTTGACAAGGACACGCACCCAAGCTATAAAGCTGGACATGACAGACCATTCGAGAGCCCGAGACAGGAGGCTGAAAGACTGGGAGATGGGAACAAGGGGAGTGTTGGTGGGGTGGGAGTGTAGTGGGGGGGGGGGG